>CAEFZP010000289.1:0-35000 GCA_903064625.1 Mallotus villosus
GGCCATTCTTATACAGGTAAATACACTCTGTCTTCTTAAACCACCTGATTGTCATGGCAACAGCGCTGATCTCAGGAGAGAGGTGACATGAGAGGGTAACATCCTTTCCCTCATCAACCCCTCACAACCCTCTCTGGTACCCTGAGTTTAAACTCATCTGTTGGGGAGAAGAGAAACAGTACTGACATCTCTGCAGGTGCATGACAAGTATACAGTCTGCATCCATAAAGTAACAATCACACACAGACTCTATATGCTCTATACACACTCAACCTAGAGAGACATGTAGGAAGAATCTAAACTCACATCACTAGCAAACATGAAGGACAGCATGGATGATAATGTAACCAGTATAGAGAGGTTATATACAACACAGCAGCATGGATGGTTGTAGAGAGGGTTACACACAACACAGCAGATTGATAGCATACAAACAAACATAATGTTTGTATACTGCATATGTTCAATTATTATTGAATTTGTTCATAATGACTAGAGGGATATCAGATTGTGAACATATGTGTACATGTTTGTACATTTATACTTAATGTTTTAATGCAAACAATGACTACTTGTGTCCACTTACTGTGTTGTCCGGCCTCTGCCATGTGTCCGTCCTGTATAGAGACAGTTACAAAACTTGATCATGCTAAAACATTACAAAACATGACGGTTTCATTATTGTTTGATTTGACATGGAAAACCACAAGGACTTTGTTCTTCTGACCTTTGAGTCACAAAGAAACATGTTTTTGCTGCTGTTTCCTCAATACAGACATGAACACATCAATATATTTTCTTACCTTTTCTGAACTTGAATTCCAATACTTTATCAGACAGATGTTTAATATAAAACTCTAGCTACCTGTAATTCATAGCTTTCCATGGTTGTACATATGATCTAAACTTATTTGCTTAATTCGTCTGCTGTACTGTAGAAACACTTGCACTTTAACCTGGGTGGGGAACTGTTGTGTATAACCCCTCCTCCATCCCTAGAGGTCAGATGAGGAACTGCAGATGAAACACCAAAGTTACTCTTCACACATGCAGACCTTTCCCTTCTTCTGAGGCTGGCTGGAGGCAGCAGTCAGAAAGTCAGCCCCCTGCAGGAGAGGTTGAGGCCAGCAGAGAGCAGCACAGTTCTACTGAGGAAGTTCTAGAAGGAGCAGAAGTTCTCATGAGACCAGTGACTCTGTGAGGTCAAACATAGGAGGAACAGTCACTGCTGTCAGTTACTGTACTGATGATTAGTTACCTTATCATGTGATCGAGATCAGAGGTTATTGGTCAAAGGAAGTTTGAAACAATTATATATTTTACGTGTCAGGTCATGTGTGCATGTTGACATGTATATCTATATGAGTGGGTGTGCATGTATGTGTGTGTACATGTGTGTGTTGTGGCAACATGTGGGTCTGCAGTGTTTGTGGGCAAGAAACAGGACAGGGTCTCGTTCTTTAGAATCTCACAGCAGTTATAAAACGTAACATTATTACAACATAAAGCATAGACAGTCTGGAAGAGTTCATCTGTATCTCTCCTTCAGACTCCCTCTCTCCACTCCTTTAAGGGCAGAGTTCATTAAGATCATCAGAAGTAGTTACATATTAACTATGTTCTCCTTCTGAGGCTGGCTGGAGGCAGCAGTCAGAAAGTCAGCCCCCTGCAGGAGAGGTTGAGGCCAGCAGAGATAAGTCAAATATTTCGTTAGAATCCACACTGAGCCGTATCTCCTGAAGCTTCAGCTTCTGCTGACACTGAAATCTACCAAGAACGTCAGTCATGTCATGTGTCCCTAAGCTGGGGCCAGAGGCCGGGACTGTTGGGAAGCCAGCCTCACTTTAACACAGTATCCTGAACCCTTCCCAGCTGGAGCCAAACCAAGAGATGAATCTGCCTCTGCTGACAGTTGGGTGAGACGCTCTTCCTCTTGATAAAACCACACTCGAGTTCCCCTCTCCTAGAATGAGAGGCGAGGCGCATGTTCCTGAGGGCACCAAGCCGTCCTTGGCCTGTGAGGAGACGAGACACGTGAACAATGTCTGGGATGTCCCCTGCCACTTCCAAGACGGCACTGTGCCCCGCCCCCTTTTTCATACTCACTCATCGACAACGTAGCTGAAGAGTGGAGTTCCACAGGTAAGAGGGATCTTCCCTGGGGAGAGCACAAACACAAACACCTGATAGGATCTGAAGAGGAGTCACCATAAGGGGCCAGTCCCCAGGTGACACACCCACTCCACCGCTCCACCAGCTGTGCTGAGGACAGATAAGATAAATACTTTATTTATCCCGTGAGGGAAATTCAGGTGTCCCTCACAGCTCCTCCAACATACAGCTAGCCACATACAACACGACACAACACAAACAAGGAGCCTCGAGAGCCGCTCCGCCGATGCCGATCCGGAGCCGATCATCCCCGCCGCCAGGACCGTCCAGCAGCCCCCGCAGCGCGCGGCTCAGCACCCCACGGACACGGCGCTCCACTGCCAGTCCAGCAGCCCAGCAGCTCAGCAGTTCAGCAGTCCCTCGCAGACAGACTGCCACTCGTCGCGCCATGACAACCAACCCAGCCATCCAAACAAAATGTTTTTTTCAAAAAATGCCGTCGGTGTCCCACTCGCTCATTCGGGATCGGATAGTGTGTGGAAGCAGCAACGCCCGCATGAGGGAGCGGTTGCTCCGCGAGAAGACCATGACACTCGACACATGCATTCAGTTGTGCAGGGCCTCAGAGTTCTCGCGCGAGAACGTTAAAACCATCTCCGGACCTAAAGTGGAGGAGGTGCATGCAATACAGAGACCAGGGCGCTACCAACAGCCAGTTGATACAGTGGACTGTACATTTTGTGGCAAATCACATGAGGGAAGCAAACAGAAATGTCCAGCATAGGTAAGGCGTGCAGAAGGTGTGGCAAAGAGAATCATTTTGCAAATAAATGTAAGAAGTCAGCAACCAAGGGAAAGGGAACAGAGAAAGACGTTAGTGCACAATGTAGCAGAACTCGAGAGTGATGAGTCTGATGACATTCTCTGTGTAACTGAAGACGAGATAGAGACAGTGAGTTCAGTAGACTCCGATAAACGGCTCAACACACAGCTTTTTGCTGGAATGCTTTTGGGGAAAAAGACTGTGAAATTCCAAATAGACTGTGGTGCTACTTGTAATAGCCTATAGTTCCGATCGATCTGCTCGATCCGAACACAAAGATTGAAGACACAAAAAGTGTGCTAGTGATGTACAACAAAAGCAAGTTTAACGGCGAATCTAGATTAATTTCAAGATTACAGTGAGATTGATCTAGAAAACAGTGAGATTGATCTAGAAAAAAAATATCTGCCCATCTCTACTTTAAACCTAAAACCTACCTACCTATGATACATATGACGATACTGGTCGCGGGCCTCTTGGCCCCTGTGACCAGATCCGGAGTTTGCGTTGTTGAACTTCAGTTAATACATATTTAATGCGCATGATGAGGTAGAGCTCTAGGGTTTAGTCCAAGATCTGCCTCCCAGTCATATAGCCAAGGGTGGCTCTGCCAAAATGTGTCCAATCTATTTTTTAAAGCATTTATACTTGGGGCCGATATAATGTTCTCCGGCAGACTATTCCATGTGTTGACTACTCTATGCTTGAATGAATGAATCTTGAGGTTGGAGCTGGCTCTTTCTTTTGGTAATTTTAAGCTGTGTCCGCGTGTCACTGTGTCTTGCACTGGTGTAAGGAGTTTCGGTAGTGAGCTATCATATATATCATGAACTAGTTAGTATTTGGTGGATGAGGGAGTCAGGTGGCTGAGCGGTTAGGGAATCGGGCTACTAATCTGAAGGTTGCCAGTTCGATTCCTGGTCGTGCAAAATGACGTTGTGTCCTTGGGCAAGGCACTTCACCCTACTTGCCTCGGGGGGGAATGTCCCTGTACTTACTGTAAGTCGCTCTGGATAAGAGCGCATGCTATGCTAAAATGACTATTGGTTACTGTGCAATTGTCGGGTAAACAGAGATTACTTACCACCATTGCTGGTACAAAAAAAAATGATGTCTGGAAAGAATTGACAACAGTGAAGCATGAATGTTGGAAAAATCCTTTTAGTAAGATTTCATTGACATAAACAAACCATTCTACCTGTTACATGCATTTGTCCACCTGTGCAAAGTAATTAAGTACATGACAGGTAATGAGACATCAGGTGAGCATCTTGAGAGGATATTCCCCTGGTGTGATGCTGCTGGCATCCAAGGACATGGACAGACCTGACGGAGATGACACAGGAGAACATGTCATGAGAACATTTTAGGCAATGGCCTTACTTGTGTCCGTTTTATGATAGACTTTGATTCACGATATGCCTGGACTAGAACTCAAAAGAAGAACATAACTTATGTTGTGACATGTTCATGGTCATCACGATGAATTGTCACCATCTGTGTCTTGTATTTGAAGTATTTACAGAAGAAGCCTTGAAAAAATGTCATTGTGAATTCTGTGCTTCTCCGTATTGCTTGTTTTGAGGTGTGTGTGTGTGTGTGTGTGTGGTGAAAGCCATTTCATCTTTAGCATCATTTTAGTGTTGCTTCTCTCACACACATGTATTCACACTCAACATACATGTATTCCCTTTTTCATAAAGGTTCAATAGTCAGCTACAATTCCTGGGCAGGCACAAGGCACCCAGCAGCAGTAATGGCCATATTGCCATGGTTACAGAAACTAAATGGCAGATGAATGACAGACAGACACAAATATATGATGTATGATATTTAATGTCAGTTCACAACTAAGTCATTTTGTGAACAAATCTGGCCTTGATCAATTACAATACCACCAATTTAAAAACAAGTATTTGAAGGTAAATGTATTTAATTTGATTCAAAAGTTAGTCAGAACTTGTAGGACTAGTCCACTGATCTTGCACTGGGTAAAAAGTGCACCCAAAGCATGATTTGGGTTCGGGTTTTTTGCAATGTACATATCTTGAAAAATACATTGCACTCATTGACTTCATGTATCTGTCAAATAAAAAAAACTGTTTTATTGCTGAATTAGTATTCAGTGATTCCAACACAACATTCCCTCATGCCGGCTTGAAAAAAATGAAGGGCTTGAAATTGGTCTCTTTACAACATGGAGCAATACAGTACCAATACTTCAGCATCTTAACACCTGTGCTCAAAATGAACAGATGACCTGCTGGATTCAGAAGTAAGCCAGTTAAAGCATGAAGCATGGCACCTCCCCCCCCTCCTCATTTCCAAATAGCTCTTTAGATGTATAGGTGGCCTAATAAAACAAAGTCACTAGGACTTTGTAAGAACCCGTGTGCTAAGCATCGTACCGCTTCAAACTGTGTAAGAACCTCTATATAAAACGTTTAACCAAAATGTGCCAAACAAGGTACTAAAACCATATTCTACCGGATTGCCCCTGCCATCATTAGAGAGACCAAACGAGAGGATTGAGCACTGTGCAGAAGCAGCTGTACCGCTTGATCCACATGTAGGGGGCAGATGACCCTTGCTCACTTACATAGCTTAAACATCATATTGCACATTTATATTGGAAAAAGGTGATGAATTGACAAAACAACAATGGCCATAGTGAAACCAACCTCAGTAAAACATGAGTCAGAAATCAAATTTGTCAAGCTTGCATGATATGCTGACTGTCGTACTACAGAATGGCTAATAGTTACTTGGATTTTACACATCAGGAGTTAAGGAAAGAGATTTGATAACATTTTCATTCTTGATAAAGACTTGCTCTTTCGAAAAATACAGAGACCAGGAATGAGAACCTTTCAATGTCAAAAGTAAAGTGTGTAACAGTGCTCCAGTAAGTGGACAGTATGTCAAAATAATGATACAAAAATAAAAATAAAGTGCATCCCTGGATCATGTTTCAAGCCTCAGCTTGCCTGAGGACGTCATGTTTCTTAGTCACGGTCTGTGACCCCCCCCCACCGCCACAGAACCCACCCCTTCAAATCAAAGCATGGCTGATAAAAACACATACAAAACAAATACAAATCACATTTAAAAAACCCAACAAAGCGGTTACATGAAAGCAGCAGTGCACGTTTGCCAGATGTAGCTTCTTCCAAGGCCCCCCCCACTCACGATCCCCACATGAAATGTTATATTGAACGGTTGCATCTTTAAAACGCTTTCTATAGGATTTTCTACCTCAGTATAAACAATATGTACATGTTGGAGAGGGCAAACACCGTCTACCATCTCTAATTCACAGTTAGCAACAGATATCAACACAGTCGTCATAGAAGAGAATTGCACATCTTGGGGGATGAAAGTTGGGATGAGCCTAGGTAGCAGTGACACGGACGAACCCCCAGGGGGAGCCGTGGAGTCGGGGGAAATGAGCAGAGGAGGAGGAGGACATTGCACATGATTCGGGAGCCGTGGCCCTTTCCCTCTCCTTTCACACCCAGTGATAAAACAACAACAGATGGCAATCGAACAGCAGCAGGCCCCTTGAACAGCCAACGGTGGCTGTCGAGACCCGACTCCAACACGGACGCGCGCCACCTCCTCAGCAGGTCCGTGGACTGAGGGGGAGAGGACGACCAGACGTCCACAGGTGGTGATAACTGGCGGCTCGTCCCCGGCCGTCCGTGGTGCTGGAGATGGGGGGTAGTGAGGCGGGCAAGCGATGCGGGTAGCGGCCCTCTCGACGCCAGGTCACCGAGCGCCTGCCTGAGAGCTCAGCTGCTAGGAGGGAGGACAGGGGAGCGGAGGGCTCGTTTGTTCCACGGAGAGGGGGACGAGAGAACGGGAGGGCGCGGAAGTGCGCGAGAAAACGAGTCGACGTGCTACTGCGGCATCGGAAAAGGGGTCCGTTTACGCCCTCCGGAGAGGCGGAGGGGTGGGGTCGGGCGGGGCGCAGAACCAACTCGGTCGCGGGGTCTTGGAAAAAAAGGCATTCGAGAAGTACATGGCCTTGTCGTAGAAACGGGCACGGTTAACTGTCCAGCACTTGTGGTTCTGGGAGAAGGAGCGCCCCCTGGTGGCTCCCTAGACAGTGGTGGTCTACGGCCGGTGAAACCTGGAGAGAATGGACAACCCAACGAAAGCAGGGTCAAACAAAGCAAGTCTCAATATACCGTAAACTGTAATAAAACCCAATATCAAATCTCAAAACGTGTCTCAAATAGAAACGGGGTTCGACTCGCGAGTTCCTGTACGGTGTTCTACAGGAAGTGCGACCGAAGTGCTCCGTACAGACGCGTCGGCGTGCGCCACCTCACCTGGTTAAATGGCGACTGGATTCGTGCACTTCCATCTCGTTGCTCTTGAAGTCGTTCAGTTCCTTCCGTATGGCTGCCTGTAGAGGGCAAACGGGACGAGAGAGAGTGAGAAGCGCGGGGGGCCGAGGGACGGAGTTAGCGCATAAACAAAGCGCAATCTCCCACCGTCTCGCTCCGAGTCCTTTCAGAATGCTTCATGCATCATTTACCGGCATCTTAAGGTCACGAGGGAAGCCGCTCTATTCTCTTTCAAAAACTGCAGCCTCCCCTTCTCTCTCTCTCTCTCCCACCCTACATCCCAACGATCCCCCTCTTCTGTGTACGTCATCCGAGTTCATCGATATATCTAGTACCTTCAGTCAGTTTTTATATTCACGGGGATACTAAAAAAGGTGATGAATTGACACCGAGGGCGTTGTGTGGGTTGCCCTCACGTTCATCGCACAGTATCCACCAACCAATCGTCCCCGGCGAAGCCAAGCACGTGACAACGGTTGACGTGGTGATGCTGGATCCGGAAGTAAGCCAGACTAGCAGACGAAGGCAGCTCCGGATCGCTAACCCCTCGGACACAAGACATCAGCCTCGGAAGCGAGCGGCATTAGAGAGAGGCCGAAGGGTCCTGGGGCTCCGTCCGCCTGTTGCGTAACGGGGGTGGGGCTGAGTGGGGCGTTGTGTAACCGCTCTCTCACGCGGGCCGTGGTCAGGTGTGACCCGGCGTGGTCCGCAGTCTGCCTACTTCCTGTCCCTGACGTCATAGCTGAGAGAGAAAGACTGGAGGGGGGGAAGAGAGGGAGACGTCTCCCAGATAGATGGACCTCATTAGAGGCAGGCTGCAGAGTGAGGCAGGAACGCTCGGGGGGGTTCACTTAGAGTGGTAAACAGATAGATGGGTAAATAACAGAATTTATAAAGAAATAATACTGAAACAGCTGAGGCGGAGCGGCCATGGAGGAGAGCGGATCCTTCTAGCGTCATGCCTCCGAGCGGCGTCCTGCCGCTTCATCCAGCTCTGGCTCTTGAGGTCGAGCAGCAGTCCTGGCTCTTCTAGGTAGCTGAGGTCTAGCTGTGGTCCTGACAGAGAAGGTACGCCACAGCTGCTGTGGAAATCTAACCCATTTGGACTCTCTGACGGCAGGAAATGAAAATGGCGCTTGAGGTGAATATTTTGACCTCTAGATGTGCTCCATACCAGGAAGCAGTCTCAGTGAGGAGTAGGCCTCAAAGGTCTACTCACACACGCTGACCCAGGCCCGGGGGTCGGCGAGAACAAGTGGAGGGGTACTTGCCTTGTCGGCGGCGGTGAGCCGCGTCCAGGGTTTGTCGGCCCGCCGGTCGTAGTCCTGGGCGTCGGACACGTCCACGTAGTCGCTGAAGTGGATCAGGATCTTAGCCTGCCTCAGCTCCTCCACCGTGGGCCTCTGGCTCAGCTGGGGGAGAGGAGGGATGAGACGGTCAGGAGGAGAAGGGGTCAGGAGGACAGAGGAGAGGGGGCCAGGAGGGGAGAGGAGGTCAGGAGGGGGTCAGGAGGAGAAGGGTCAGGAGGACAGAGGAGAGGGGGCCAGGAGGGGAGAGGAGGTCAGGAGGGGGTCAGGAGGAGAGGGGGTCAGGAGGACAGAGGAGAGGGGGTCAGGAGGAGAGAGGAGAGGGGGTCAGGAGGAGAGAGAAGGGGTCAGGAAGGGAGAGGGGGTCAGGAGGAGAGGGGGGGTCAGGAGGAGAGAGGAGAGGGGGTCAGGAGGAGAGAGGTGGTCAGGAGGGGAGAGGGGGTCAGGAGGAGAGAGGTGGTCAGGAGGGAGAGGTGTCAGGAGGAGAAGGGGTCAGGAGGAGAGAGGAGAGGGGGTCAGGAGGAGAGAGGAGAGGGGGTCAGGAGGAGAGAGAAGGGGTCAGGAGGAGAGAGAAGGGGTCAGGAGAGAGAGGGGTCAGGAGGAGAGAGGTGGCTTGCTTCCATGTGAATAATCAAGGATGGGGGGGTTGAGTCAGGACTGAGCCTGGCGTATGTGAACAGGCTCTGAGTCAGGTGCACGGTGGCACTGAGTCACAGGACCATGGAAGCTTGTGTGTGTGTTCAGCCAGCACCCAGCAGGTGAGGGGAACGTGCTGCTAGGCAATCTGAGGTGAGAGGAACAGGCGCTGTTTCAGGGTGTGTGTGTGTGTGTGTGTGGTGGTGAAGGTGGTGTGGGGGTCTGGCGTCAGCTTCTCTGGAAGGGCCAAGGACACTGAGGACATCGGTCCCTCCCCTCCATGGGAGGCTGGGAAAAATGGAGTATGGAGAAATGCCACTGATTTCACACATTCCTCTGCTTCCGAGCCTGCTGAGTCATTGTTCTGGCGTTTGTGCCCGTTGAATATTCTGCCCCGTCACCTTCCAGAACAGCAGCAGGGGTCTGCAGGTTGTTGGCCTTGTGGTTGGGGGACGAGACGAGGAGGGGTGGGGGGGTGTTTCAGTTTTCCCCTCCTTCCCTGTATGAAAGTCTTACCTTCCGCGTCAGCCTTCGCTTGATCTCCCTCTTCTCCTCCAGCTCCTCCTGCTCGTTCCGGGCTGTGGAGACAGGAGAGGGGGTCAGGAGGAGACAGTGGGCGTACGCGGGGAGGGACACCTGTAGGAAAGCTGAGCACTACCAAGGAGGAACCCTATTTGCATAATGGAGGAGCATTAACATGCAGCGCACACACTTCCCCTCATATTCCATGCCACTGCATTTGGTACGGCCTCAAATTGTTTGTCCTTACAGCCTATTTTTGGATTGTTCGCATTGCTGATTCTATTTGATTTCTTCGATTTGATGTACTTTTTCTTTCTTAAATTACCTTCCGAGATTCAAAATAGCTCTGCTTTGGGAAAATGGGGCTTCAGATTCAACAGCGTAACCAGTTTGATTCAGACAAAGTTATTCCACGTCACCAGAGTCCTACTAACCAAACAGCTACACTCCAAGCTAATTATAAGACAAGGACCCTCTCAATTGTAAAATATATATATATATATATAAAATAATACAAAACATCGTATTCAAGGGACAGCAAAAACACACCCACATTGCCTACTACTGAGCGTTCATCAGTGGCTGAAACTCCAACGAGGAGAGCAGCTACTGTACCTGAAATGTGCATCATGTATTCTCGTATCCGGTTCTCACCTGCTCTGCCAGCTGAAACAGGATGTCTCTGGGACACGCGGTGCTGCTGCCTAATCAGTGCTTGAAGGCAGTCCCACACTGCTAGCTCTCTAATAGAGATGCTGATGCATCTCTGCAGGACGAGGGGGGCTGGAACGTGTAACAGGCCTCCCACACAGCTCCTGTAACAGCCTGCGCTGGCTACATGCTAGCACACAGACTAGTGCATGATATGGAGGAGTGCCGACTACGCGGAAGGCCCAAGTGAGACCCAGGTGACGCTCGATTGACTATGATGGGATCATAACGAGTCAAAGTAAAACAGTGTGTGCTCATGTGTAAAGGGAGAAGTAGATTTTGGGTACATACTGGATGTGTACTCACGTTTCAGGATGTTCCTCTGCTCCAGCTCCTCGGCTGTGGGCCTCTGACTCAGCCGCCTGCACAGAGGGAAGGCACACCCGTCACATCTCAACACCCGCCCCGGGCGCCCTCCCCTTCAAAAACACTCTCCTCACCACAGGCGACACACTCGCTTTTCACCCAACGAACTAGGAGACTGGATCTCAGAACAGAACACCGAATCCGGGTGATAAAGAAAAAGAAAATGATATGTATGATCTTACAAGTCCAAGTAGCTCTGGGCTAGCATGGTCAGTCAGGGTGCGTTTGAGAGAGGAACAGGAAGCAGGGGCGGTTTCTCTTCCTCCGCGTCTAGCCCCCTTAGTCACACTGTCTGACACACAGCTCCCGTGACTACACAGTGACGGACGGGCATGAGCTGAATCCTCCCGACACGGAGGAGGTGGTGTGTGTCTGTGTGTGTGTGTGTTTATGTGTGTGTGTGTGTCTGTGTGGGGTCACGCCGAAAAAACCTGCATCATGAGCAACAATAGAAAACATTGGAATCGACTTGAGATTGAGAAAAAAACGTCAATTTCTTTGAAATGCTGAAATTCCCATTTTACAGGTCCCACCTCGCGTAACATCGCCAGGACCTCAGAAAAACTACACTGCAGCGGGTGGACTACAAATCCTGCTGCGTCCTGGTGACAGATGGCCTCTCCATTTTCCCGCCCTCTTCCCTGAGCGAGGGAGTGAGAGACGGAGGAGAGGAGGAAAATACTTGGATGGTCAGCAGAAGGCCGACATGGTCCCTCCCCTGACCCCCGACCCCCCCCTGGCAGCGTGACCGGTGCCCTTCCCCCCCCGGCAACCTGACCGGAGCACACATGCCTTCTGGGAGCTCTCTGGTGCCAGTCACTGGAGTGCTGAGAGAACGCTAAAATAAGCCGCCCACCCAGTCTCTCACAGGAGGTACCTACACACCACCGAGCGAGCGAGACAGAGAGACATGGAGATACAAAGAGAGGGGAGATGGAGAGAGCAAAGGGAATAAGACAGTTTGCCGAAAAGGGAAAATGCTAAAGTGAGTGTGTGTGTCAGGGCACGTGCAAAACAGAGACGGATAAAGACATTCTCTATCCGTCAGCGCCTTTCATGTTCCCCATCAAACCACGACGCCAAATGCCATTCAGACAAGGTCATTTGAAAATGCCTTGGCTTTCCTTCCAGACTTCCTGTGTGCTTCTGCAGCATTAGTGACTGATGTCCTGCTCTCTGAACCAGAGCGCCTCACAGCACACAGTCCTGCTCCAGTCAGGGAGCGCACTCTGCTTACACAAAGCTACAGCCCTGTCACTCCCTCCTCTCGTCTCCTGCTCGGAGGCACCCATCCGGAGGGGCAGGAGAGGGAGAGAGAGGGGGAAACAGGGGAGGGAGAGGGAAACAGGGGAAACCGGGGAGGGAGGGAGAAAAACAGGGGAGGGGAACAGGGGAGGGAGGGAGAAACAGGGGAGAGAGAAACAGGGGAGGGAGGGGGGAAACAGGGGAGGGAGGGGGGGAGAAACAGGGGAGGGAGGGGGGGAGAAACACAGGGGAGGGAGGGGGGGAGAAACAGGGGATGAGTGGGTGAGAAACAGGGGCGGAAACAGGGGAGGGAGGGAGGGGGTAAACAGGGGCCGAGCCAGTACTGATCTACATACACAGCTCGAGTTCACCTCAACGTGACCTCAGACAGTCTAACTGAACCTTCCCAAACCATCATCATCATCATCATCATCATCATCACAGCCTTCCTCCTTATGTGCGACCTCCTGCCAGTCAGAGCCTTTCAAGTGCCACAGCCATAATGGGTATTATATTAAACATGTCCTCTATGATGACAAATATGTTGGAACAGGTGTGGAGTATCATCCATCTCCTCATCCCCTTCTCCCACCTCTGGGGTGTAGAGAGGAGATTCCAGAGTCCTCCAGCAGGTTTGTCAACATTATCTCTGATTGCCAATAAAGTCCTCGCTGTATTGGAGGCCCATGCTCCCAGTGGCTGCCCCCGGAGGTGATGCTCCGCCATGACCGCCCTCCTTGCCTTCGCCTCTTACCCTCCTGCACCCTCACCCTCGCTCCCAACCCTTCAGCCCCAGCACAGAGGCAGACTTACACACCTGGTCATATTAAAGGCTAGTGCAACCCGTTTTGTTTTGTGTGGCGCTGCTATTGCGTCTGTGTGTGTGTGTGGTGTGTGTGACTGCGATCCGTCAGTATGGTCTGCCTAGTGTGTTGTTGGTGCTGTGTGGAGGAGTGGGGTGATAATGGATTGGCACATATCGCCGTGGTGATTCAGTGAGCGAGGGAGGACAGCAGGCAGTGGGAAGGAGAGAGAGAGAGAGAGAGATGATGTGGAGCTGAAATGAGGTCAGCTCAGCTTTCTTTCTCTCCGAGATGGAGGGCTAATCTATTGCAGACATTTAAAACAATCAAAATGATGAGTGTGTGTGTCCCTTCACGTCGATTTTACTTTTGCTTTTAAGAGCTAGATGGACAGAGACGCTTTTGAGTTATGCTTGGCAGAATATCAGACCGTCTTCAACAAAGTGGGTCAACGCCTCACACTGGCGTTCTGAACCATTTTCACAGTCCGGTGATAAAGCGTTTGAGCGTCGACAAGTAGGGAAAGAAGTCAGTTGGATTCAATCTAACCAACCGTTTCCTCGGATCCAGTTTCTCAACCTACACAGTGGAGATCTTTGAGTGTCACACTCTGAATATCACCCCATATATTATATATATATATTATTGTGTGTGGTGTGTGTGTGTGGTGTGTGTCTCACCTTGTCAGTTTGGTGCCGATCTGCTGCCTGGACTGCAGTTTCTCGTCGTCTGTCTGCATGGGCAGGATGTTCTTCTCCTCCAGCTCCCTCTTGGACGGACGGTTGCTCAGCTTGACGGCCAAAGAGTCCTTCCTCAGGACCTTCAGAGCTAGGGTACCTTCAGCCATGAGGCCACACACACACACACACATGTAGTTTTAGCATGTGGTAGATGTTGGATTTGGGAATAAATGGTGACAAATGTCACCTTGAAAAGACTGGCACTCTACTGTGTGTCTGTGTGTGTGTGTGTGTGTGCCCCAGACGACCTCTTACTTGTAAACAGAGAGTCGTCGTCCTCCTCGTCGTCGTCGTCGTCCTCATCGTCCTCGTCCTTGTACATGCTGGGCAGGTCCTCGTAGTCCGACTCGTTGGGCATGTTCTCCTTGTCGTCGTCGCAGTCGATGATCACAGAGGGGACCTGTCTGCTGTCCAGCAGACTACACTGACCAGCATGCAACACTGAGCTAGGAGGCAGAGGGCAAGGGGTCAGTGGTTGAATCTGAGTTGGCAGTCATTCTGCCCAAGTCTGTACTTTTGACATTTTTACCAAGATATTACTGTAATAAAAAGACAATATATATTAAATAACAAAAGCCCTGGTATTACTTTAGCAATAGTAAGGTTTGGTGGGACACCGAAAAAAAAATCACTGCACAGTTGGGGAGAAAGCTGAAATGAGTCAGCCACTAGCTTGTTTACATTCCTAAAATGTCACCACTGAAATAGAAGGCATATGTTTGAAGCGTTGGAACTAAACCCGATGTGCAGTGTAAAGTAGTCCTGATTTGCATTCGGAGCCCTTTTTGTTTTCATGTTATATGTTGCAGGGTCTACTCTTAAGAATTTCAAAGCGCAGTATTACCTCATGGAACCTATGCATATAACGGATAGCGGACCGTCTTTTAATCTACTGACGATCCAGAGACAAAGTAGAAGGAAATAGGAAGTGTTTGGACTAGGAGAGAGAGAGAGATACACCCAACACCTTTAAACAAGATCTTTGCATAATTATAGGCATTGCCGTGTTTTAAAGATATAGCTCGATATTCATTTCTGTATTCGAATGTCTAAGAGCTCTAAATGGAAGCAAAGTAGTCTGTTAATTAGGTCAGGATCCTGCAGTCATTTTAAAGTGGGAGAGGGATCAACCTATCAGAGGGCCACGCTGGCGTCAAGCTGAGACTACCCACAAGCCCCTGCTGGGAAGCACGGTGGGGGGGCCGCGTTGCCCACCCTCGGAAACATGCAACGTACTCTGCGAAGCCCGAGAGGGATCCGGAGTGAGCGTGTGGAACACCTGCTAGAAGGCTGGATTCATCATTACACAAGCTACCCAAACTAAATGCTGTTTGAATTCCACGCTACCTTACCAATGAGCTTTACCTCCTTCATATAGGCTCAGGTTAGTCTCGGGTCTTGCCAAGATGCAGCTTTCAATGTTTTTTTGCTGCTACTGCACCAGCTTTCGATCATAATCGGGCTCGATAACGTGATACGTTTCTATTTTTACATTCATTGAGGCAGCCCAGTTTCACAGTTTCATCTCAGCCCAGATTGCATAACCTGCGGTCCATGTGGCAGAGGCCAGTGTGTGACGGAGGCCAGCTGTGGGCACGTGTGACAGGCGGGCTCCTGGAGGGTGTGCCCGCTCCACACAGCCCGTCAAATGAGGTCAGGCTGCCTGCCGGGGGAGGACCCGGGCGAGACGGGTCACACCTCCACAAGCAGGGCCGCGTGGCGCTGCCAACCTTGCCCTCCTTTGCCAGCACGGCCTCAATAACATCAGACATCGCGGCGGGAGGCGTGATCCAGACACACAGAAAGGGGGTTAACCAAACCTGGCAACCCCGTTTTGCTGTTCCAACTGCGAGGGGCTGTGCTAGGTTTCCAATAGGCCGTTAAGGACGAGACCCTCACCTCTCAAACCTCTGCATGGAGAGCGCCAGCGTCTTGTTGAGCTCCTCGATGATGCGGCTGGGCCCGTGCATGCTGCCGTACTGCAGCTGGAGCGGGTGGCCGTGGTGTCCCCCCCTGGTGGCCCCCTTGGTGGCTGTGCCCGTGGTGGTGAAGACCTGAGAGGGCAGCCAGCTGCGAGGGCAGCAGGGCGATGTGGTGTGGAGGCAGGCCCTGAGGAGGGGGGCACTTCTGGGGGAAGCAGGGAGGGTTGGAGGAGCAGGAGGAGTCCAGCCCCCCAGGAGGCACACAGATCATCACTTTCTTGGGAGGTAGAGGTGGGGAGAGCTTCCCCCCTGGCATGCAGGGTAGCTTCATGGGCAGGCAGGAGTCTGGGGAGGGGAGAGAGAAGGTCGGAATCACTCACTGATTTGTCTGTTCAAGTCACATAGGCCTACACACTATGCTACTTTCTAGGGGTGGGAGGGGGAAATCGGTCGCGATTCAGTCTTCTAGCGATTCATACATATAAAAAATATTTCAAAAAAAACAACGAGTTTACTAAACTGCAAGAAAAACAATAGGTTTTGATGCAGTGGGACTTTTTTCTTCAACCCTTAACTGCCCTATCACAGTCAAATAGGAACAAGTAACACTAACCAGCAAACTGGAATCAAATGTAAGCATATATTGCATGGAAATTTGATTACAAATCAAGTTGATCGAATTGTGACCCTCTATCGAGAGACAGAAAGAGTGAGAGAGAGAGAGCGAGAGAGCGAGATAAAAAGAGAGAGAGAGAGCGAGAGAGAGACTGTAGGACTACCCTCTCAGACTCGTCCTAGACTTGAATTGAGTGGTGAGGATTAGATCACTGATAATACCCCATCCCGCTGACTGATGGATTGACCGTGATGGACAGGGAGTCCCAGCTGACCTGACTCCAGGGACTTAATGAGACTAATCTCTCAGCCATCTGCAGGCTCTGACACACACCGATGTGCAGCATATTAGCATGATTTAACGGACATAACTGAGCCAAATGCAGGGTAGAGGAATCTGAGAAGCTCCTCATTTCATGCAGAAAATAAACAAGCCTTGTGGGTATATTCAAACCTTCACTTCCTCTTGGTTGTACACGCCTGGCATAACCTGACACACTGCGATCTCCCACAACAAGGGGAAAGTGCTTTGCAGAGATCATTGATCCTGCTTAGGATCAATATGACGAGGGTGGGGGGGGGGGGGGGGTTCGGGTTTCTTTTTTTTACTTTTTTGTTTTTTTTGTTTTTTGTTTTGTTATGGTTTTTTTTTTTTTTTTCTTTTTTTTTTGGTTTTTTTTTTTTTGTTTTTTTTATTTTTTTGTTTTTGTTTTTTTTTGTTTTTTTTTTTGTTTGCTTTTTTTTTTTTTTGTTTTTTTTTTTTTTTTTTTTTTTTTTTTTTTTTTTTTTTTTTGTTTTGTTTGTGTTTTGTTTTTTTTTTTTTTTTTTATTTTTTATTTTGTCTATTCTGTTTTTTTTTTTGTTTTTTTTTTTTTTTTCTTTTTTTTTTTTTTTTTGTTTTTTGGTTTGTTTACTGTTTGTTTTTTTTTTCTGTTGTTTTTTTGTTTTTTGGTTTTTTTTTTTTTTTGTGTTTTTTCTTTTTTTTTGTTCTTTTTATTGTGTTTTTTTTTTTTTTTTTTGTTTTGTTTATGTTTTTTTTTTTGTTTTTTTTTTTTTTTTTTGTTTTTTTTTTTTTTTGTTTTTGGTGTTTTTTGTGTTTTTTTTTTTTTGTTTTTTTTGTTTTTTGCTTTTGTTGTTTTGTTTTTTTTGTTATTTTGTTTCTTTTTTTTGTTGTTTTTTGTTTTTTTTGGTTTGTTATCTGTGTTCTTGCGTTGGGGTGGTTGAGTTAGTGGGGGGGTTTTTGGGGAGAATGGTTGGACGTCTTGTGGTAATTAGCAGTGGCTTGGGGGGGTTGTCCTGAATGTCGCCAGGGTAGGTGACGATTTTTTGGTAGGCAGGACCATGGACGACTTCATGGAGGGGTCCTGAGGGGAGATTCCGCCATCCATGGAGGACCTGAACTCCCACGGTGGCTGGAGAGATGGACAGAGAGACACAGGGTTAAAAGTTGGGTCTAACTTGAATCGACTGCGTCATTCGGAAGCCATGAAGCAAGGCAAGGCCACCAGAACAGTCTTTAACGCATTTTAAAAAGGAAGTGGCTGATGATTCAGTGAAAGGATAAACACAGGCTCTTCAAACTCAGTAGCTTTTGATGCAAACAATAAATCCCGGAACAAAGAAGCTGTCTGAAGACTGACTCAAGTCTTTTGCTGCTCGCACGCAACATTCCCATTGGCTGACAGTCTACAGTACATCTCCCCCTAAACGTGGATGAGAATCACGTCTTTTGTTACTGTATTCCCTCGGCAAGGGATTCAACTGAACGCAAGTCCTGTTCCCCAGTGTGCAAGGGTGAATTAAGAAAAAACATGCTCTTCTAACCCTCTAAAACACACATTCTACTCCACAAATCTATAGTCGGCTGGGTGCTCCTCCCCTCCTCCCCCCTCTCTCCCCCCCCCCTGCCGTGACAGCTCCCCTCCCTCCTGCAATCCCCCTAGTCAGAGACAACAAGCAGACGAGAATGACTCATTTTGACACAAAGAAACGTTCAAACACAACTGCAGAGTCTTGATAGGTTTCTTTTGGAGCGCGTTCTTGTTGCTTGGCAGATGAAAGTCAAGGCGGTTTCATCATGACGGTCCGTCGCAGCATGAAATCCCTAGAGAGGGGGCTTCCAGAAACAGAGGCGGACCGGTGTCTCAGACAGGGCCGGTGTCTCAGACAGGGATAGTGTCTCAGACAGGGACGGTGTCTCAGACAGGGACGGTGTCTCAGACAGGGCGTGTCTCACAGGGCCGGTGTCTCAGACAGGGCCGGTGTCTCAGACAGGGCCGGTGTCTCAGACAGGGCCGGTGTCTCAGACAGGGCCGGTGTCTCAGACAGGGCCGGTGTCTCAGACAGGGCCGATGTCTCAGACACACCGTCAGATGAAGGGATTAGCTTTCTGTTCCTTCAAGATAGGAGCAGTAGCAACACGTTGACCCAGATGTGGTACAGTGCAACTTTGAACTAGTCTACCTGAGGCCTTCCCACCGAACCGCAAGCCTTCGCATTCAATTCACAACAAACCACCACACAGACCAATCGCTTGTTGAGTTGGAATAACCAGGAGTTGTGGAAGAGCAAGTAGATTAGTCTATGAATTTGTTTAACAGTTTTGGCAATTTCACGCAACGCTGTCTCGGGAGGATTTAGACAAACCCCCTCATACCTGGTCCGGTGGTATAAAGCTAGGTGCAGGAACATTCACTGTGGACAACTGTCTCCACGTTCTCCCTCTCAACACCAGGTATATATGCCCACCACCACCCAGTCTTCCGACAGCCTGTTTCAATGCTCTTTCCAGTCCGTGCCAGGCACTTGTGTCTGTCAACCGGCACAATCCGATTACGCACCAGTGGCCATCAGATGGCAGATTAACACATTTTCCATCCTGATAGGATTAATCAATTGCGATTTTTTTTTCCTAATCCATTTTTTTTTCTCTTTGGAGACGTCAAAGCGAACCGACAGTGATTTAACATTGGGCATGTGACATGGAAGGGCTTTGGATGACTGAGTACAAGCCTTAAGAAGGTCATTCAGAAGATAGAAGTCATCTCGTTTATTCCCATGCTCCGACAACACGTCGCCATTTCAAGCTTACCGCCTGATTAACCAAGGCGCGCCTTTCAAATCACCTCAGCGCTGACTAAACCTTTATTTTGAAGGGTGCTCTCCTCCTGTCCTCGTTTTAGTTCCGTCTACTTTTTCAGCACTGGTCCAGAATCACTCGGCTACATAGTCGGTCATGTCAACATGGGAACATTAACCAGTAGTACAACAACCATGTGACATGAACTTGATGAACCAATCTCCTGAGGCGCAGCAGCAGTCACAGGCCCCTCGGAGAGTACAGATGTACCGTCCAAGCAACTGAACTGGAGTACCCCTAAAATAAAGTGACGGTATGGATGTGGCTCTGAGCTGGTGGATGTACCAGTTGGTAGGGAGGTGGTGAAACCGGAGCAGGGCAGTGTGCTCTGGGAAATGGAGGCTCTCAAGCCCCTGGCTGTCGCCCTCCGTGAGGGAGCAAGACGTTTAGATCACCAGCCACCAGTTCAGCGCCAACTCCCGGGACCACTGACCCGTATCCAGTGATCTGACAGCAGCCAACAACTTGCCTCCGATACCCTGACTGCCTGGGGACTGAACCGTTCCCTCTCATCCCATCCCTCGAAAATGACAAATGTAACCTACATGGAAATACACCCGTGATCTTGTCAAGTCGCATTTGATTTGTGTGGCACTTTGTTCTACGTGTGATGTCACAGAGGGCTTCGCATATGCCCATGGCACTGCACCTAAACCCCTACAATCTCTCTTGATAGATTCAACGACCTACCGTGGTGACGCCAAACTATGACACGTTCACTGCATCCACTACATTTGGTCTGTACTTGCACGGGTTCGTCCAACCATCTCACTTGCTAGCATGTGAAGTACAGCAGTTCTACCCCTCTCTCTCTCTCTCTCTCTCTCTACCCAGCCTTTACATGGTGACGCACGGCAGTTAAACCACTCTCCGTCTCCAGGACAGGTTGAGAATAGTGACGGTGCCACGTGCCCTAACAGATGACTGCTACGGGATGGAGGACGTATCCATTGAAGCCGTCGCATTTCCAGCTCACCTTTTTCAAATATCTCTTTCACCAGCACTCCTCTCTTGATCAGCTCGTCTCGGCTCTGTCTCACCGACATCTTCCTCTCCAAAGCTGTGGGGGGGAGAGAGAGAGAGAGAGAGAGAATTGAATAAAGACAAGAATGCACGGCGAGTATTTCTATCACCGTCACATTCGAATCTCCAATGTGGCCATCAGAAACATGACGGGGGAAAAACACAAATAGTAGCACGAAGATTACACAATGGACGCCATCGGCAATTCTGACAGTGTCAGCACATCGGTGAATGACATCAGTAGGCCTCGCGTCACGTTGACAAACGTGACTTGAGGGCACGTCGTCCGGGTGACACAAGCAATTAGTCAAACTGAGTCAGCTGTTGCCATCAAGGCCCTAACCATCAAGGTTAGGGCCTGAAAGATCTCCTAGAGAAGAGGCGCTAGACGAGGAGAGTAGACTACCGACACTTCCCATGATCATGTATTATGTACGAGTAGCCTTGTCCTAAAGCGACAAGACTATTTTTAGATTTCAGCAGTTTAGGGACTTAATGTTTTCTCTGGCGGGGCTGGACTAAAGCGGTTCTGAACGTCATGTTAGTGATTTAGAAGAACCTAACCCTGCAATGGAACCAATTAAGAATGTGAAATGAGGATCGGAGGGAACACTTGAGCACACGGCGCGAGACTCTCCCTGCAGGCTTCTTGTGCCTGTTAGAGGGAGATGAGAGATGTAAGAGAGTGTGTGTGTGCGTGTGTGTGTGTGCATGTGTGTGTGTACACCCTTCCCGCCTGCTTTGACAAAGAGAGAGGGATTGGGCCCAAGCTAAAAACACACAACTCCATGGAAAAAAAAATGAAAAAAACATTAGAAAAGCTTGACCCTTCTATCCCTCTCCGCAGTGTATTACACCCAACAGGTCTGTCCCTAGAGGGACAGCCAGGAGGGACGCTCCAAATGTCACAAACAGTTGAGACACCGGGGGGAAAGAAAGCCACCGTTGATAATGTCACAGAGGAGCGAGTTATCCAAGCCTCCATTCCGAGTTCCTCCAGAGTGTTGGGTATCCATACTTCAAAAGGATCTCTATCTCTCTAGAGAGAGAGAGAGGAGGAGGAGGAGAGAGAGAGAGAGAGAGAGAGAGAGAGCAGAGCGAGAGAGAGCAGAGAGAGAGAGAGAAGAGAGAGAGAGAGAGAGGACGAGATGAGAGAGAGGAGCAGAAGAGAGAGAGAGAGCGAGAGAGAATGAGCAGAGAGAGAGAGAGATGAGAGTGAGAGAGAGAGGAGAGAGAGTAGAGGAGAGAGAGAGAGCGAGAGAGAGAGAGCAGAGAGAGAGAGAGAGAGGAGAGCGAGAGAGAGCGCGAGCGAGCGAGAGCAGGGAGCGAGAGAGGCGAGAGGAGAGCGAGATGAGCCGAGAGAGAGAGACTACGAGGAGAGACGCGGATGAGATGAGAGAGCGTCTAGCGAGCAGAGAGATGAGTAGATCGAGAGAGAGAGCGGACGCGCGAGCAGATAAGGCAGAGACTCAGAGAGAGATAGATAGTCATCGTTCGCTCTCCCGCTCATTCTCTATTCCTCTCTGCCTCTCTCCTCTCTCATCTCTCGCTCTCTCTCTTCCTCTCTCTCTCTCTCTCTCTCTCTCTCCTCTCTATCTCGGGCGCCTGCTTCAGATAGGCTGGGAGCCAGGCATTAGCTGAGCCTCTGACTAGAGAGACATACTTTGGAGGAAGGGCTGTGATACTAGCCACCCTGTCCTCACCTATGCTGGGGCAACGGGTTCAAATCTCCATTTCCAGTGAAGGAGTTCTAGTGTGGTGCACGGTAAGTATCTCAACGTAGAGGTAAAGAGAGAGAGAGAGATAGAGACAGCATGTGTATGTTGTGTGTGGAGGTCAGGCTGGGTAGTAACAATGCTTTTGTCCGACATCGTAAAGTCAAATCTCTCACTGTACCGTTTCCGATCAATGGATTGAAGTCCAGTCCCTCTCAGATACCTAATGGGAAAATCTAAAAATAATACAGGCCATAAAAGTAACCTCCCACACCGGTTTCACTTAGCCAGAGCTACTGGATGCTTCCAAGCATTATTGGTGTGGGTGTGCCTGGATGAAGGTGAATATGCAGGAGGGGGAGGAGGTCGATCAATATGTCCCCATTTGGTGAAGCGCAAAGGTGACTTATCACACTGTTCAGAGACATTTCTAGAACAAGAGCCCTTAAGTACAGGAAGCTACACGCACACACAAAATCGGTTGTCTCTTCAGATGATGGCTAAAGTAAAAAGCGAATGAATCAATCTGTCCTGACATATTAGATTTAGTCTCAACAACAAAGCCTGAGACTGTCTAAGTGCATCCCACAATGAGGAGCCTCTCACAATTCCGTCACTTTAACTGATGATTGAGGGGAAATTATGCAAAGGCTGTTTATGCGTCTGGTAGGGCAGGAAGATGTCCCGAGATTACATTTCAATTTGAACAAAATGAAAAAGTAATTACAGAAAGGTTTATGACATAACTCTGCTGGCTTTGGGGCATGCTGGCCGTGGGATATGCGCAGTTACGCAATGCTACCATTCAGCCGGTCAGCCCCGTCTCCAGGTTGGACACTCACACACGCTGGCCCAGAAAATGGACAGGAAATTGCCACAGTATGCAAATTTCATTTGAAAAATAGGAGCGCTTCAGAAGGCAAATTGGAAATGGCATGTACTCCCACTGCCATGGTGGGCAACGGGAATGGTCTCATTTCTATCAATTTAGCGGCAGGACTTTCACCGTGATGTCATTGGAGGTCTACAGGAGAGGATGTGTTGTACGACACTACAGAAAGATGTTCCGATGTCCACAGCAGAAGGAACTAGCTTAGAGTATGCGTGTGTGTGTGTGTGTGTGTGTGTACAGTGACTGAGCCATCATACTACATACACTTGCTAGATGCACTATTTGTACTTCAAAAAGTAGCAGCAACGTTTGAAGTACAAATCGTGCATCTGGCAAGTGCAGCAGACTAACAGTATTACAGTGGTCGACAACCTTGCAAGTCAGCCAGGTTCTCGCGTCTCTGGTGAGATGCTTATTGTGCGACACATAGCGAGGACAGTGCATTTAGTCGTCTACACACACTGCATCCATAAATAACAAACATTCACAACGCTCCAAAATAGAGAACCAATTCAATAGCATTTTTCCCGGACATAAGCAAAAAGCCAACACAAATATAGTGCAGCCACTCAGTCATGATCAGTTCCAGAAAGACAGGATTAGAAATTCATCTGAGAACCTCGGCTAAGAGCATATTAAATGAAACTGGCGTCTTCGAATACAGGCTGCCCCGACTTGAAAAACGCTACGCTTAGTTTTAGAAAAATCTATTCCGCTGTGAAGTGACCCAGATAAGATAGAAGGTTCTCTACCCCCACCTACCCTGAGGCTAGCTATCTGGAAAGTGCGCCTATTAGCCGAGTGCTTCACTCTGCCTTCGCCCTCCCCAAACCGCGTTCGAACCTTCGTGCCGGTCTCACCAACGAGAAGGGGCGGAGGATCACACAGTGCAGTCGGAAGTCAGTGGAGGTGAGGTGACACTGTAAAGCTTTCCGAAAGAGGGTCAACTCTGCACTTCTGCTCAGCAAAAAAAACAAAACATGATTTAATCAAATCACTTGAGTGACTGCAACATTGGGGCTTTTGCAAAAACGCACTATAACAAAATATAAAAAAAAGATCCAACATGTTCACAGAGAAGTGTCCATATTGTAGCCACGTTCTGGCCAAGACAGGTTGGCCTGTGAACCTCCAAGCGTTATCCTCTCATGCCCACTCTGGGACAGAAAGGACAAACAGGCTGACAGGCGTAGGATGGATGGCAAGCCAGCTGTCAGAGGGATGCAGTCCCACGCTACAGTATAAGCCCCCCCCTAGAGCTGGCCCTTATCTCACTCCCATAATCCTCTTGTGCTCACATTCTCTCCTCTCCCAATTACCTGCAACATCTGCACGGCCGGCAGCCAGCTTGGTTCCTGTGCATACAGGAAGGAAGGTGGAAAATCGGGGGCCCTGTTCAAATTATTAAAAGAATAAAGGGAAAAAACAAGTGCAGCAATACCTCGAGTGTACTTCTCTACGCAACCAACATTTGAACTAACATCAAAGTTTGAACTGGCATCTAGCCATGGTAGGGAAGGAAGGAGCTTTTCGTCCCCCTCGCATCATCACAGCAACCCCGGACAATGGTTCCTGGTCCTGACACTTTGTCTACAGCTAGAGGTGGCCTGGACCAATCGATGGTGCGAACCTTCGCAGTTCTTCACTTTGACCAGAGTCAGGGACAGAGGCCTCCACTGTAGCTCAGATGAGATCAGCAGAATCCACTAGCTTTCATGGAGCGCTGTCCTGACATTATGCATTTTATTGGCCACAAAAGAGACAGGCCAAGGTCTGCACATCACCAAACCCAGGACACCGTGCTCAGCAGCACTGCGGGAACAAAGCAGGAACCTCGTGTAAAACAGGCTACAAAAGCTCTTTCAATCACACAAAGACCTTACATAGAGATCTGACCGGTGAGGGAGCTGGTCACTATTCCCCATCCTGCTGCTCTGAGGAACGTGAGGCTACGCAGGAGCTAAGAAATTGCATGGAGCCCAAACAGAGGGTAAAGGATGCGTGTCCACAGGGCTTCCCTGCTGACTGAGACACCTCCCCCCTACGTACGGCTTTGCATTAGCCCCGCTGGACGACAAGAGGGGATGATATTAGCGAGCAGAGGGTGCTACATCTGACAGGAGAGAGACCGGGGCTACTCATCAGCCCCTCACCCAGCGAGGGGTTGAAATGTCACCTCGTCCTCAGGGGCTGCCGCCACGACAGGGGGCTAAGTGAGCAGTCAGGGCTGCCTTTTCAACCCCAACCAGGAGCCGTGCATGCTAATGCAGCATTACGTAAACACATTAGCTCTATCAAAATTAATCGGTTATTCAAGGAACATATACAGGCATGCGAACAGTAAAAAGAAAAAGGTGAGAAGGATACGGGGGCCATGCTTCCCCGGAAAGAAATTCATTAAATTCCGACGTTAAACGCATCAATCTGGTGCACTATGAGAGCTAAATTAAGAGGCTAGATCAATGTAGAATCTGTGCACACAAAGTCATGTTCGGCAGTTTTCAACTTCAGTTTGGTTCAGTTGTCGACGGACTGCTCAGTGTTGCAGACTTGGAGAAAAAAAACCTCCCCAATATGCTTCCGATTGTGAGGTTTAGGCATTAGGAGTGACAATTGGTTCCAGAGCCAGTTGTAAAGTTGCGAAGCACGGGAAAATATGTTTTCGTCGGATCTGCACTAATCACGTAGCTTACCCATTTAGGTTTCAAAAAGGGGAGTTTCACCTAAAGGTGAGAAGTTTGCATGCCTGAAATAAGACGGTTGAAGAATTTTCATTTGAGGCTTTTTCCACCCAGGCGGGGGTGCCAAAGCCAGGCACTGATGTCTAAAGACGTCTGACTAGGTTGGTGGAGACCCTGAAGGAGCACGCAGCCTCTAATCGCACCGCTCAGCCTGTCCTGCTCCAGAATCAGGTGTGCAAGTGGCCGCATCCGCTCGGTTCCAATTAGATCAGAGGTTTTCCACTCCACTCTTCCTTTCCCACCTGAGCCATGTTGTGTAAACAGACACACACACACACACACAGAGACAAACACTAGGGTAACATAAGAAAACACCAGGAGCCTCAACATCAGGTTTCAAAAGGGCAAGAAACAACAGTATCTGCTCTAGTATATGGACACACAGCGCCCTGCTATGGACCCAAGCCAGCCAGTCACAGAGCATCTTTCATGTCCAGCTGAGCTGAACTAGATAAATCAAGACAGGCAGCTGGATTCTAGAGGAGGGTATCCTTCAACTGACCCTGACCACTGCAGAGTGCCAGATCAAAGGATGTGGATGAGACTCACGCCGTACACACCGCGACACCCCGAACCCTCGCTCCTATCCGTGCTCCGCTACATCCAACACCTGGCAGGCTGTCTGTCACCTTTCCCCCTCGGACCACCACTGGGGCTGGGGAAATGCATGATCCTCCAGCCTCTCAGAGAATAATAATAATGGCCCAATCAGCTCAACGTTCCTGCTCTCTCTCTCTACTGTATCAAGATACTGAGCAGGGGCAGTGAGACAGTGTCCATATAATATTCTGGTGGTAACCAACAGAAAGAATATAGCTATATGGTCTATTATTTCCACCCAAACCAGATTATGACAATGGGGATTTGATGCCGTTTGGCACAAATGGTGTTTTTGTGGGTGTGTGTGTGTGTTTTGTCATGGTTCTCACCTGCAGACGTCTGCTTGAACTTCTCACTCTTCTTCTTCCTCCACTTCCAGGGCTTCAGCAGGCGGCCGAGGGTGGCGAACTTGCTCCGGGTCCGGATGGGCGGGGTGTGCGTTCCGGGGATCAGGGACTCTGAGCGCATGGCGGCCAGTCTCTCCACCTCCTCTGCTGCACAGGGCACAGAGAGAGAGCCAGGGGGGCTGTTAAGGTCACAATGCAGCAATCAGCCTTCTGCTAACGCAGCAAGCCTAGTCAAGCGCGTGTGGCAGAAATGACCCCAAGTTTCTGGTTTCAGAACCGAAGCCGACTGGCCTCCTTGGGCATATGTCTGGTTGGGGTTTATAGTGGGTAAACAAGCCTAGGCATCAGGTGGCATAATGCGGGTGGTATTAAAGGGGTCATCGACTGCAAAACCGAGTTGACCTTTACCGTAAAATGACAGTGAACCTCAAAGTCCATGCACACCCCTTTCCTATTCCAAATCTCACAATTTGAAACTGCTGCTGTAAAACGGTTGGTTTCCAATAGCAGTGACTCCACTTTTTTTGGCTCTGGTCTGTACCTTAGTCACGCCCCAAACTTTGCTGCGCGCTGCTCTGTGTACTTCCACGGGGATTACAAAGAAGAAAGTTTGGAAGTTGTAGTCCATTGAAAATGGACTACAGTCGTAAATGCAGTGTTCCAGGCTGTACAGGGAATGCTGACACTTTCATAATCTTCCCAAGGAACCAAACACTCGAGGGGCATGGCTGATGTTTGTGAGAAGATCCCTGTGAAGTTCGACACTCAATTATTCATTTGCTCGAACCATTTCACCAAAGACAGTTTTGAAAACCTTCAACAATTTAAATCAGGATTTGCTAAGCCGCTGTTGCTGAAAAGAGGTGCTGTTCATTGCTCATGCTCATCACAACCACAAGCTGTAAGTATGATGTTGTCGCTAACAGTTATTAGAAATGTTAACGTATCCCGTCTCTAGCATAGGTAGAATGTGTGATGATTTAGTTTATTGGCAATGGGGCTAACGTTATTTCATTTTCCTGACTGTTTCATTCGAATAAATAACCCGTGTTGTCATGTAAATCTACAATTCACGATGAGTGTTTGCTTATGTTGCGTCTTTGCTCCGCCGCTTCGCTCATTGTAAACCAACCAATCAGCGCGAAGCTCTGATTATATATATTCAAGAGCATACCATAAAAAGGGAAAATAAATCCTATTATTCCAGGGCTATTTCACAGGGTTGCATTAGGCCGCATAGAACAGCACCCGGGCCATTTTCAGCCCAATCAATGTTACATACCCCATTCGGAAACCTTAAGGAACAGTGTGAAATATCCTATAAAATCAGTCAATGACCCCTTTAACCTTGGGAGGAGTAGGACACCACATCACACTGATTGGTTGTGTCAAGCTTGCCAGCAACAACTCAGCGAAGATAAACACGCAAAAGAAATAAACAATTATAGACTTTCTCTCCTTTTGATGCGGATTTCAATTACAATTTAGACAAAGATCAGTTCCATACAAAATGCGCTCAGCGCTAATCACCGTCATACACTTTGAACATTGAGTCTGAGCAAGAGCTGGGAGAACTCCCAGTCCATTCATATTCATGTCCTGACACAGTCATGGCCACTCCCTCTGACAAGTGTTTCCTTTGATAACTCCGATAAATCAATTAGGATGGAGATGAGCGTAAACAAAGTGCCTTCAGGAACTTCAGAGGAGATGAACAAGCCCATGGGCTTACACGGACACTCCACCACGTATTCATACACGCTTCTCCCCTGCCCCTCCATCTGTCTGCCCCTAAATATGGATGAAGCCTGGCTTTTATGAGGCCAGCTGAAAGTATGTCTGACATACGCAGCGAGCGCTGGTATCCCGCTGATAGGACTGGCCTACAAAACTCAAAAGACAAAACCAGCACAATGGTGACACGTTAGGTCAGTACATCTTAAAAGAACCTGTGGGAACTGTATGGGGTTCATCCATGTCCCAGCCTACACTTCCTAAAAGCTGTGTGTGTGTGTGCGTGTGTGTGTGTGTGTGTGTGTGTGTGTAGGGAGCTCTGATGCAGATGTTCGATGTCACCCCTGGAGCAGAAAGACAGCATGTCACCACCATCGAGCATCGCTGCTCCAGCCCTCTCTCCACTGTGCAGACAAGATGCCATTGCAGCTTTCATACTGAGTTACATCTCCACGAATGACACCAGCACCAGGATCCTCTTTGGGTGGTTGGACCATGCGGCAGAATAAATAAGACAGTTTCAAAGAGACCATTGCTGTACTGCTCTGCTGCCTGCTTCACTGCCCACCATCTTAGGAAGCCCGCCACTAGGACTCTATAAATAGCAGCACAGTCAAATGCTAATTGAATCCAGTGGTGGTTTGACTTAATCAAATGTGTTCCAAAAGAGAACAGACAAAAAGAAAACCCAGGGCTTGAATTCGGTTTGCAGCACTGCAACTGCAATGTGTTGGATGCCATCACCAAATTCAAATGATAACATGTGCCAATTGATTTGGACACATTTTCTCCAAATGGACGTGGCTTTCCATAATGTCCAAGTTCTCAAAATAATTAACTGGGCAATGCTACAGAACGATAAGATTGGAGTTAGCAATCGGTTAAATAAGACAGTTGATGGTCTTCCACACCAACACAAAACTCAGAATGGTTGACTTTGTTAGTGTTGGCTTTCTCAGTTTGTATCCAAAAGGGGACTTGTCTTGAGTTTATTCAGTTTTACATCCATATCGACATTTTCCATAACTCACATCCATGTTGCATATCTTGCCAAATATCCACGCACTGTAGGAGGTACTGACAGTCAATCGGGAAGAGAGCATATTTCCCACTCGAGTGACCAACCACTTTAGACTGCTACACAAAGAAGCTGCATTTTGAGATTTAGTTACACCTGACATTAAGGGAGGAGTGACGTTAATTTCTCTGGGCCTATGTTCTTTGATATGATGGAATAGTTAGAGTTAATCAGTTAAAAACAAATGAACACAAGGATGGTAAGTAGGACATTATGCAAGTAACCACACGATAATGTCTGAGGCCTACACGGAACTGTTTAAAAAACTATTAATGACGAGCCAAATAATGTTGCATGCATCACTGGGCTTTACAATATCGCAATGCTGCTCTCCGCGATAACCTGCTAGAAGCATGCGACCAAGATCGATGGAGTCTAACCAGTGTAGTGGAATCCAAATTTGCTCCGTTTCACATACTCTATTAGCAACACGATAGGGACCATAGGCTACTACACGTTTCGTATGTTTGTGTGTGTGTTCTCACCTAGCCTACTCTGCCAAATTAAACGATTAAATAAACGGCGTGATTGCACTCAAACCATTGGTAGCCTACTGCATGTCCGCTCACTGTAGCCTACCTTTACGGTAGCCAAGGCTACTCACCGTCTTGTGCATCGTTCCCGCGGCTGCAATTGCTGCAAATGTGCTTGATTTCTTTGCCGATGTGACAGTGTATCATAAAAGGCATGTTGTTGTTGTGGTGATGATGATGCGGGTGGCTTTGTTCTTTCTTGGGGTTGAGAGACATCATTTTAACCAGGTTAAACGCCTTCTTCTTAGGTTTCTCCACAGCCACGGGCGTATTCTCCCTGTATGCTGTGGTCAACCAACTCCCATGCATGATGGTGGGCGCGGAGTCCGCCACTGGGTAACTGGCCGTCTTGAACATTGAGACACGAAAATGGATTTGAGTCTAAATGCACGGAAAACTGGGAGAGGTTTTTAAATGCGCCCCCGCGAAAAAATCCACTTTACCCACAGACTTTAACCAATCCCGTCGCTTTAGCTCCACGCTGAACCCCCCTATCTACGATGTCAGGTGATAATAGTAGAGTTCCGTTTGCACTTGATTCTCCAGACGCACTACACACAAACACAGCTGCGCAATGACATGGGGAAATGTCAATCCCACTGATGCTATGAACTGCACTGCGACCTTACAGTTTGTCATAGAGACTGAACTGTCGTAGGAAAACAGTGCTGGGTCCCATCCTCATCCTACTGCCGCTACAGCTAATCCGCGATTAGTGCGCTCGGCATTTGAGCATAGTGATTGGCTCTCTAGTCAAACCTTGTTAAAATACGGCTCAGGCTATTTATGCGGACATAAATAAATAAATAATACAGTTCCATGCTCATCACCATAGTAAATGTTAACATAAATTGCAGCATTTAAGTGCCCTGTATTAAGCATTATTGTGCTCACTGGGTTAACTTTAAGGAAATGCTGTTAATAAATGCTCTTAATAAAATGTGTCCTGTGAAGTTACTATTTTCCAATTACAAATACTGCATAATTTGTAGCTAATGGTTCATAACAAGGGCTATATTAGTTAATTGTGTACGCTAAACTATTAGGAACCTTTTAGAAACTGATTTACACGGACTGCAGAGAGGGATAATAAAAGAGATAAAAAGGGTTTATATGACCAAAATGGGAGAAAGATTAATGTAGGTTCACAAAGCAAGTCTTTCTATAGATTTTCTTTAAAAACAAGGTAGGGTTTAGTGAATCTTTGTCAACAGCACAAGAAATGTGCGTAATGATTTTTACAGATTAATCTGTATGGGGCAAAGGAAAATGTCACTGTGTAATAAATACATAAACACCTATCCAATATTACAAAACATTACATTTTATGGTACTATTACATTGTCCCAGCGTTGATGGTGACATTGTACAACTAATCCCTGACATTAATTGAGTAATTAACCAGACATGAATATGGGCAAGATAGGATGTATCCCAACGGTATTTTCCAAAAGTTTCAGACAGAGAGGACAGCCAGTTCAGCTCTGATGTTCCCCTCAGTGAGCCAAGGCTTATTTCACAGACATCAAAGGGCTCTCCAAAATGAGGGACAGAGGGCGCATGCTTTACCAACTCCCATGGTACACTGCAGTGATTGCCACTGGCACATTTTCGATTACAAATTTCCACCTTCTTTTCCATATCGCCTTTTGGCCAGGAAGTCTCTCGTGCCTTCCATAACTTCCTTTGCGTTCGCTCTTCTGCACCTCTATTGTCCAGTTAGGTTCTGTGAGGGTCACAGGCTATACATGTGTGTAGAGGTCAACCACCCCCAGATACTATTAAACACCCTTATGCATGTGTGTGAATGCACAGGAGTTCCTGGTTGCAATGTATCAGACTATAAAGACCGTAGGATCATGTTTGTAGGTAGGAAGTATTGAGCAACAAAGGGAGGGATCTCCTTATGCACACAAACAACGCTGCACCAAGCTGGAGATCTCAAACTCGTTGCACAAACAATAGGCCCTTTCTACATCCAGCACATCCCTGTTCATGCCTGACCATGTGTGTCTGTTCACAGAGGCACGGGCTTACATGAGGCACTGAGACAACGTGATGTAACTATATGACCCGCAGATAGAGCTGCCCAGTGCCAAAGCACAGCAGCTACTTGGGTTCATTCATGAGGAAATCGTTTCCCCCCTGAGAAAGCGAGTTTGTTTATAGATTTTCTTTAAAGACTCTGCTTCGACATCACTAGGTCGATATCGAAAGGCTGGAGTTGGGCAGCCTGCAAAACAAGGCAGGGTTTAGACATTTCTTGTTTTCACACAAGAAATGTCATACTTGACGTAACTCAGGTATATGCGTTTTAGACAGGATTTGCATAAGTCCTTCCATAAATGTGTGTTAAAAAAGATTTTTGATCCGTAAAAACATTTTCCTGCAGGGGCACTGTGCCTGTGATCATATGAAAATTAGCCAAAACATCATTGCATGCTTTGGAGGGTAAAAACTAAAAACAAACTTTATGTGGTGTTTGACAATTGTGTGGATTATTCTATTGCTAATTACATTTGACCACTGAATGTGTTAAATATGGCATTTTTAGTCCTTTCCCCATACCAAACAGCTATATTGCTTCTTGCTCCTCTAACATCTGTTGAAAGGCCTTTTGGTGAGCAGCTTCAACCCAGAACATTACATTCTGTACGCAACTTACAGCATGTCACTATCATTCAACAAACACAATGGTTCCCTGAAAACCTACAGTTTCTCCCCAAAGACAGTACTGCTTCTGTCATCCATATTAAACCTGCAAACACCAAAGACCACAAAACACATTTTGCTGCCTTTTCACCCATGTACTCACAGTTAGCACTATACAAAGACTTGGAGAGTGGGCACACGAGGAATGGCCTCTGACACAAACCTTGATTTTCCAATTCCCCCTGTCTCTCTGTCCCTTTCTTTCTCTCTTACTCTTTCTGTATTTCTCTCTCACGCTTGCTCACTCTCTCTCTCTCTCCCTTTCTCTCTCACACTCTCTCGCACTCTCGTTTTCACTCTCTCTCTCTCCCTTTTCTCGTCTCCCCTTTGCATAAACTTGAAAGGAAATTAAATTTCAGATGATAAAAACGTGATAGCTCTGCCAGTCTACCGTAGGCGGTATTGAATAGTTACATAACTCTAATCGGGGAGGGACCTCATTCCTCATTTTCTTCCATTTAGCTTCTGTTCTCGCATACCCTCTGAAAACTCCCAAAACGGTTGTGTCTGTGCGGCAGCATATGAATGATTGTGCATCGTCATCACATACACACACACAGACAAACACATAAACACAAACATACACACACACACACACGTACACGCACAGCATTTGAGGTAATTGGTCATCTCAGAACCACACTAGGTCACTGTAGTTATGAATCAATGCTGTGGGACGGGAACGTGAGGGTCGGATTGAGTTGGCACAGAGGTGAAATAGGGCAGGGCTGTTACAAGCCATGAGACAGATACAAACTCCTATGTTCAGGAACAGATCCAGAACTCCACACTGTTCCTTCGATAACAGCTGGAAACAGAAGAGAACAGATGGAACTACACACAGATAGCCTGAGATGAGACTTGTGTCCCCAGGCAACATGAGGGTTGGGCTGGTTGGAATTGTGACTAAGAGGATGGTGTCGCCACACTGTGGCTGTTAAGTAAAACTGCAGCTGGAATGTGTTTTTTATTATTTCTCTTGATGGCGTTATTTGGCAAGAACAATGTACAGATTGATTGGGCCAATTGGTAATATGGGCCAAAATGTTCTTCCTTTTATTATGATTTAATTGTAAAGTTATTCAGTACATTTGAATATTCCAATGGTTTCATTGTATTCATATAGAGACCTTTGTATGGGAACTGAACATCAGCTCCCTCACCAAGAAAGAACAACAGTGGATGTACTTCCTATGGCAGCTGAAAAAATTCCACCTGCCAAAGACAATGATGGTGCACTTCTACACAGCCATCATTGAGTCCATCCTCAGCTCCCCATCACAATCTGGTACGCTGCTGCCACTGCCAAGGACAAGAGCAGACTGCAGCGTATCATCCGCACTGCTGAAAAGGTGATCGGCTGCAATCTGCCTACCCTCGAGGACCTTCACACCTCGAGGACCCTGAGGCGAGCAAGGAAGATTGTGGCCGACTCCCCCACCCTGGACACACTCTGTTTCAGCTACTCCCCTCCGGCAGAAGGCTGCGGTCCATCAGGTAGGACCAATACCACACGCCACAAAAACTGTTTCTTTCCATCCACTGTTGGCCTCTTCAACAAAAAACAAGGGCTCACCCTGACTTAAATGACTTTAAAGATCCTGTACAGCAAATTCCATGATTTGCTTCTCAGTACATTATATACGTGTAAAATGAGTTCCTGAAAGCATGTGCAAAGCACAAAAACTTTGTTGCACTGAAATGTGGAGTTAGACCGTTGAACAGTTTCTCTTCAGTTTTCAGCTCAGGGTTTGATAGGCAGAGCCAAAACCTGACCGATCTACGTCACAGCAACCTATCTACGTCAGATCACAGACGGTTGCATTCTGTTACTCAGCTGGTACGATGCAAAGACAAAGTCACATAAAACACTCAGAGACTGCAGGTAGGTCTGTTCTGATATCTGCAATTGATTAAGCTAGTGTTGCTAAATTCAATACATTTGAGGGGGCGGAGATTCAGCTCCTTCAGGCGACATGCCCCCCTCAAGCAGAGAAGACTGCAGATTTTCTCGCAGGATCTTACAGGATCTTTAAACACATTGCAATTTGCACTATATTACACAATTTGTATCTTTTGTATTATTTGTATTTTTTTATATTTTTTATATATTAAATGATTGCTACTTTATACTTTATTGTATATTTTATTTGAATTCTAAATCCCCTTAGTATTTGATGGACTATGAACCTTTAGTATAGCTAGACCACATCGTTTTTAAGATTCCTATGTTGAATGTATGCACCTTCCTGCCAAAGTATATTCCTTGTCTGTGCAAACTTTCATGGCGATTAAAACCCTTTCTGATTCAAATTCTGATGTTTATTTTATG
>CAEFZP010000289.1:40000-75000 GCA_903064625.1 Mallotus villosus
CTGTCAGTCTTTGCCTCACAGCAAAAATACAAGAAAACTTACAAGAACTAGAACCAGTGTGTGTGTATGTGTGTGCGTGTGTGTGCGTGTGTGTGTGTGTGTGTGTGTGTGTGTGTGTGTGTGTGTGTGTGTGTGTGTGTGTGTGTGTGTGTGTGTGTGTGTGTGTGTGCTGGAGGCTAAACAGTCCTCAGACGATCCAGTGTGCTGCCTGTAATAAACTGCTGGCTCTCAGCAGAGGCCTGTGTTAGGTTTGCCCTTCTTACACACTGGAATGCCACCAGGAGGAGACTGTCTAGACAGACCAGACAGACACACACACATAGAGACAGACAGGCAGGCAGCCAGGTAGACAGGCAGGCAGTCAGGCAGAGAGACAGACAGGCCCCTGCAGGCGCCTGCAGAGAGACAGGCGATACAGACCAGGCAGAAAGGCAGACAGGCAGGCAGAGGGACAGACAGACAGACAGGCAGGCAGGCAGAGAGGCAGACAGGCAGGCAGAGGGACAGACAGGTAGGCAGAGAGACAGACAGGCACGCAGACAGAGAGACAGACAGGCACGCAGACAGGCATGCAGAGAGGCAGACAGACAGGCAGGTAGAGAGACAGACTGACAGGCAGGCAGAGAGGCAGACAGACAGGCAGGTAGAGAGACAGTCAGACAGGCAGGCAGAGAGGCAGACAGACAGGCAGGCAGAGAGGGCAGGTGGACAGGCAAGTAGAGAGACAGACAGGCAGGTAGAGCCCTGCAGCAGAAATGTTTTCTATCTCACTCCCCACCGGCTGCCTGCTTGTATTGATTGTGCTCTCTGGGACAGCAGTGATTACAGTTGGGAAGAGGAGGGAGGGAGGGAGGGAGGGAGGGAGGGAGGGAGGGAGGGAGGGAGGGAGGGAGGGAGGGAGGGAGGGAGGGAGGGAGGGAGGGAGGGAGGGAGGGAGAGGGAAGAGAGGAATGAAGGGAGAGTTGAGTTAGCTCCATGTCTTTAATTTGCAACATCCCCATCATTCGGTAATTGCACGATTTTTACCTTATCATTACACATGCATTACTGATGTGTGTGTGTGTGTAGGTGTATGCACTGAGGAGTGACATGTCCTGTCTAGATTCTACCCCCTGCAATGCAGCCAACAAGCTCAGCATAGACACATTTACATTCACAGCTGGTCACAGAGCTCCAGCCACCAGTGCCCTGTCTCTCTCATATCTCTCTCTCGATCTATCTCTAGCTCTCTCATATAGCTAGCGATCATAGCTGCGATATCGAGCGATAGCTCTCTCGATCTCTCTCTATCGCTCTCTATCTCTCTCTCTCTCTCGCTCTCTCTCTCTCTCTCGTCTCTCTCTCTCTCTCTCTCTCGTTCTCTCTCTCTCTCTCTCTCTCTCTCTCTCTCTCTCTCTCTCACACACACACACACACAGAATAGCACCCACTGTACAAACCACTGTCACATGTTCAGCGTTCTCAGAGGACAGATGTGCCTAAACTCTAAACACTGCAGAACACAGGGAAACAGTACTTATCGTTCTGATTACATTTGTTAACAACAGGCATTAAAGGTCACCAGTCACTGGTAAAGGTCACCAGTCACTGGTATCAAGTGTCAGATCCAGACTGAGCATTTCTTGTTCCTACACCTGTCTGTCTTTCTCTCTCTCTCTCTCTCTCCTCTTTCTCTCTCTCTCTCTCACTCTCTCTCTCTCTCTCTCTCTCTCTCTCGCTCTCTCTCTCCTTCTTTCGCTCTCCTACACACACAAATCTCTTTCTACCAAATTTTACATTTGACCCTTTCTAACCTTATTTTAAGAGCCCTCAAATCACAAGGGGGTTGAATGGTAGACGCTGTTCTACGAAACACAGTGACACAGGAGCAAAAGGCTGTGGAGAACAGGGGCCTCCGCACAGCACAGGTTATTTGAATAGAGAGAGCTCAACAGTGCGGCACATTACTGGGAGTGCAAAATGTTAGCGAGACAGTTGTACTGTAACACTCACTGACCGAGTGAGCAGAGAAAAAGGATTGAGGGATGCATGTCGGTGCATGTGTGTGTGTTTGTTTGTGAGACGGTACGTGCCACGGTTGTTGAATTGAGCTGAGCAATGTGCAAACCCAAACAGACAGACAAGCTCATCTAATGAGAGGACTGCTGTATCAGCGGCGATACAGACCAGTGATCCACACGCACGCACGCACACACAAACAAACAAACCGCGGAGCAATAGCCTACAATATATCATGTACAGTATGTATTACCACCAGACCTAACAGAAATGCAAACTATGCTGCAGTTCCAGACACCTGCATACTTTTGACCAGAAGCTATAATGCCTCTGAGCCATTCATGAACCTCCCATGTCCTCAGCTTCTGTGCCACTCTAATGACACACATTCTATATCCAGAATTCACACACCGAGCTCTCCCACAAATGTTCATTCAAAACCTCCCAGTCAGTCATGGCAGCCACATAGCTGTCTTTGGCACACACAAAAATGTGCACATTCTAATCCCTCAGCTGCCGGCACAGATGGCATTGTTGTGTGTGTCTGACTACGTGCGTGTGTGTGTGTGTCTGACTACGTGTGTGTGTGTGTCTGTGTGTCCAACTTCGGCACCAACTGAAACAAGGAGGCATACACATTAGTCCCTCGGGACAAAGTGCAGATTAATGTGCGTGGGGACAACAAACACCTTTCACACACACACACATACACTTTTTATTGCATCCTTTACACGCGGTGTAGAAACAGCATGCCAACCTAAAGGTATTGTTAATATGCTTTTCCAGTAACATTGAGCATGGTTAGTAAGGTAAGGGAGAGCAGTTTCGCAGTTGTGTCCGATGACAACAAAAACATAGGCCACTCACAGAGCAGAGAGAAACCTTATTCAACTCAGGTTCATCCAATCAAATGAGCGGGTGCTAAGAAGGCCTGTTCAATAGAACCACATGTCATACTCACCTCTGATTCCATTATGAGGAACTTGCCATCGTCTAGCAATTTTGTGCCATAGAGGCCATTCACGACTTGGCTTTAGATGCTGTTACACAACCTGATTGTTGAAGATGCTTGTGAAGCAGAGAGCTAAAATGCAGTCAATCCCAGCACCATGGATTAGTCAATGGCTCATTAATTCGAGTGAATCTCCCCAAACATTCTAGTCAACATATTTTTATCTGGTCCTTTCACCAAGGGACCATAGCAGAATCTGACCCTCAACTGGATCAGATTTCATCATGGCTTGGTCATGTATGGAAATCACAGGCATACTGCTCCTTTTCCTCTTCGAATTCAACATGGAATCCCCATTCAACTACACTGACATTTATCCTGCAGTATTGACAGAAGAACACCTAACACTACTCGAATCTGTTGAACGGATAACCCAGCTTTCACCTGAGACCAGAGTAGGACACATGCAAGCAAGTGAGCATGCGGGAAAGTAAATTATAATAAACAAAGACTGAAGAACTACGGTGCGGCAATTGTAAGAACATTGGGGTGGGGTGGGACACGAAACCACAAGGATTCAGGTGACTGGTAGATAGCTTTCATGTTTCAAAGATTGTATGCTGTTGAAATTACATTCCAAAACATTTTTCATCTTTTTAAGTCGTATACAAAGTATGTTCTAGAAGTCTGCACAACGTGGGCTGCAGGCTATGGGCTACCCACCAGTTTCAGCACCACACAACAGAGAACAGCTCCGGTTGCGAGACAGGGTATTTTACTAACTATCACTGACTGCTGCCAACCTAAAGCCATATATCAAGTTGCATCATCGTGACACAAATGATCGTAGCTACTATCACACGACCTAATGCATAATTTAAGAGGAACGGGCAACTACTGGCACATCAGATTTAACAGGCAGACGAGATTGATGAACATTGAATCACTGACTCAGCCCCAAAATATGCCGTGTCACTATGGTAACAAGGATGCAATACACCTAGCACGGGGAGCGATTTGATTCAGCACACTACTAGCCTAATCCTGGGGCGTCCAATCTAATTATACAATATCTCAAATGCAGTGGGTAGACTCATTGCCAAACTGAATTGACTTTGTGTAGCCTACAGTAATGCATCGGTTTAGCCTTTACACCTTGCTCATTTCATCCTACGAGGCGATCACGTTGAGGCTTTAAATGCTTCTTCACATGTTATTATATAACTGCAGAGAAATAACCTACTGCTAGGCGTCCACAAAATAAAATGTATAATCTTGTTCAGGCACAAATTGCTAAACAATTTGAGAAAAAAAACGTAACATTCTGCTAAATGTTTGACTTAAAGACAGATGTTCCACGTAAAATGTCGGATATCTATTAGGCTATAGGTGTGATGCAGACAATAGGCTATACCGTAAAAACAGTAAATGGGACAAATGATTAACCAAATAACTTAATCATCTTGGTGCAGTAGTTTGCCATTGCGGAGAACGTTTATCCCATTGCAAATTGAATGGCTACACGTGTGTCCTTACCTGTCTTCAGGTTGAAAGAGATTCTGGCCTCTGCAAGGTATGGGGTATCGCTTTTTGACCGGACTCTTCTGATCGGTCGGCGGTCTAAATCCTCCGGAGAAGCCGCCATCAATTTGAGCAGCGTCCAGTGACGACTGGCGTGCTGGGGCAGACTCAGAGCCACGGCCGCTCACGGGGAGGTTTTGACAGGGAGAACAAGTGGAACGGGGAGGACATGCAGGGAAGATGTTGGAAGTGAGGAGGTTACTACGCGGCGCTTGGAGCCGCTACCGAGCTCATTCACGTATGACAGGGTATAATGAGATTGGATTATTAATATGAATTAACATAAACAATGCTAGTAATTATGTCAAGGAGCAGGATTCTTACCAGCCAATCATTGGGGAGGACTAATGCAATCTGCTGTTTTTTATGGAAAGAACTTGCTAGACTTGTATATTGTTAAAGGGCCTCTCTCCAATCAAATTCTGCTAGTTTGAACTTATTATAAGTAGGCCTACAAACTATGAGTTGAAGTATTTATTTTTAAAACCTCAATTAAAACAAATTAGACCATTATAGACCCGAGACACAACTTGATACTGCCACAATACAATGCCATCTTGTGGAATAAGAAGGAAAATAAATATCCTAAAAACACATAACTATTTGAGACCACTAGGGGTCTCTCTGAAACTACATTTCTACGACAGCACTAAGAAACCTGCTTTTGCGACAGCCATGTACATTTACGGCTTTTTCAATAAACTGCTGCACGAAAAGTAATTACTGTCTGTTTGGTTTAGTAACTGGAGTTGGGTAAGTATAGTCGTGTTTGGCATGCGAACTCAATTGCAATCATGGTTCATGGACGATCGGTGCAGATTCCTATGCGAAGTGTGAAACCTCGCTTCAGCGCTTTAACGCTACTAGCCTGTAAAACTTATCAGTGACTTTCAGTTAATTTGGGCTACCGCTTTCGATGAGAAATGCTAGCTGCTTTGCAAATGTAAATAACCTACTAAAACACTCACACTAAGGCGCATAGACTTCCGTGAATCTGTACATCCACACGACGCAATGAAAGACTAGACTACATCTTTTTGAAATAGTTGGCTTCACTTAAATAACTTGTATCGAGATTTTTTGTTGAAGAGGTTGAAGTTATGCTGGTTTTAACTATTTTTGGAGTACTCAGTGGACCTAATATAGCCCTTGCGCAAGTAACGTCGTTTTTGAGACTGTTATATCTGTCAGTGTCATTTACGTCATCAGTCTCTTGCTACTGTATTGTAGGGTGGAAATTTGATGAACAATGATTCTGCGACGGTTAGCAAAACTTGCTCTTGGTCCTCGGCTGTCCTCGCCTGCAACCCTCGGAGGACCAATGGCTAAGCTGACGAGAGCAAGCTCAGGTACCGTTCGTCCTGTATGGTTCACTTGATTCAAATCTATCCCCTAGGGAAAATAATAGATTGGTGCTGAGTGACATGTATTGAGTTGTTTGTTGTTGCAGATATGTCTGAATTCCGAGAAGTCTTCTCCAAAGCCAAACACGTTGTCATTATCACGGGGGCAGGCGTAAGTGCAGAGAGTGGAGTCCCAACCTTCAAAGGGACTGGAGGCCAGTGGAGGAAATGGCAATCACAGGTAATGATGAAACAATGCCCTAGTGATATGCTCTCTTTCATAATATGACCCTTTTGAAACCAAATTGTGTCTGGTCCTATTACCTTGGGCAAGGCTTTGTGTGGGTTGAATCCCATTTTCCTCCACAGTTAATGATGAAGAAAGTGTTTTGTCCGTTTCTTCGTTAACGAAGCGACTAAATTCAGTTGAGTTCTGGATTTGTATAAGTATTATCAATCTGCAGATTGGGAGAGAGAACTAGACCTCTGACAATAAATGACAACACAACACCAGGTTTAGGTCTCAATCATGTCTCTCTCAGCTCTGTAGGCCAGATGACCATCTTTTATAGGGCACAAGAATGTAAACACAGATAGTGACAGTCAGGCAGTAACTGTGTTACAACAGTCACAGAGAAAGAGATTCACAGATCCTCTCCCTCTGTCCCCAGGATCTGGCCACGCCTGAGTCGTTCTCTCGGAACCCGTCCCTGGTCTGGGAGTTCTACCACTACCGGAGGGAGATGGTTCTGAGCAGGGGACCCAACGCCGCCCACCTCGCCATCGCCCAGTGCGAAGCTCGGTTCAGGAAGCAGGGGCGCTCTGTGGTCGTCATCACCCAGAACATAGACGACCTGCACCGCCAGGCGGGGTCCAAACACGTGCTCAAGATCCACGGTGAGTCGGGGGGGATGGTCCCATTGTAGCACCAAGCTTTTCTGAAGGTACCGAAGGCTGATCCGGTTCCATTCAAACTCCTGCATCAGCTGTTTTCCCTCTTGTCAAAATGCTCATACATCTTGGTTTACGAACCAAAAACCTTTGTTCGATATCTGTAGGATCTGGAGTTTAAAAGCCCTTCCAGGTCATACGTTATCAGAACAAGAGAACAGGAAAAGGTTATTCTCTAAGCGTCTCCATGGTGACGGCCTGTGTGGTTTCTGTGTGTGTGTGTGACTGGGCAGGAAGCCTTCTGGAGACGCGCTGTGTGAGCTGTGGACACGTGACTGGGAACCAGCATAGCCCCATATGCCCTGCCCTGAAGGACGCAGGGTAAGCAGAGAGAGCACACACAGCTGCCTTATTTCCTCATCAAAGGGGCCTCTGATCCTTAGGGCTGACTTGGCAGAATGTGAAAGAGTAGTTCTGTAACACAAGGTTGTGTGTGTGTGTGTGTGTGTGTGTGTGTGTGTGTGGTTTCCACAGTTCCCCGGAGCCAGACACCAGCGATGCCAAGATACCCGTGGAGGACCTTCCAAGGTAGGATAGGTTTTGTTTTTGTTTCGTGTTAAAAGCTTGTGCTTGTTCTGAATTGTTAAATAATGACATTAATATATTATATTGCATATCTGTATGAAATGTTTGTTCAATGTAGCTATTTTCTTCACTTGACAGTCCACGCCACAGTAAGCTCAAAAAACGAAGAGCCAGTACCTAATACCCTTGGTACCAGTAGTAAGCTGTTTGTTTTTGTCTTGATGTGTGTGTATAGATGTGAGAAGAGTGACTGTCGAGGTCTGCTCAGACCCAACGTGGTCTGGTTTGGTGAAACCCTGGACTCGCACGTCTTGACCAAGGTGGAGAAGGAGCTGGACACGTGTGACTTGTGTTTGGTGGTGAGTCACTTCCTGTGTCGATGGGATCTGTGACGCCTCTCACTCGGAATGAGCCTCTGGCCCAGTGCCAGACCCCCTGAGGCACAAACTGATGCCTGTGCCGTCCCGTCGAATCTCCTAGGTGGGCACGTCCTCGGTTGTATTCCCGGCCGCCATGTTTGCGCCTCAGGTGGCCTCCAGGGGCGTCCCCGTGGCAGAGTTCAACATGACGAAGACCCCCAACACCGATCGCTTCATGTAAGTTCTCCACCACACCCGAGGTCGGGCGTCATCGGCCGCTCCTCAAAAATCCGCCCCAAGACAGCGTTGGAGCACAGCAGCTTGGAGCCTGTGCAGTCTCTCTTAGTGTGTCATTGTACGTCGTGTGCTTGCTGTTTTACAGGTTTCACTTCCCCGGCCCGTGTGGGACCACCTTGCCCCTGGCCTTGGCCTTTCATGAGTCAGAGGTCATTTGAGGGGAGTTTGACAACAGTGATACCTGGGATAGGTCGTGCGGCATCACGTTCTACTGTATCGCTCCAAAACGATGTGCCTTCAAGATGCTATCCAGAGCTCTCACTAGCCTCACAGCGATGGTTCCAAATCAACGTAGACAGTTTGTAGATGTGTCATTGTCACTTTTCAAATGAGAGTGAATTCCTTGTCAAGTAAGGTTTAGGTTTCTGAATTTCTAAACGGGTCGAGGCGCATTTTGAGTACAGCTCTGTCGTGCCGTACACAGTAATATACACCCAGGTGCACAGAAATGTCTGGGAAGTAGGATTCTGCTGGCCTGCCTACCACACACACATTTGCACATGTGGACACGTAAACACACATCAGCCTGACATTTAGTTTTCTACACGTTTCTTTTTGCTTCGAAAGCACCAAAACGACATGTTATCCTTCCCGTTCTCTGTTGCATTGTTACGGTAGAGCTGCTATCTGCATTGAGCTGGATTTTTCAATGGATACTTGAACTTGAGAGGTTTACTGATTATAGGAATTATATATGAGATGATTTTAAAGGTTGCTCTTGGGATTTGAAAATAGGGAGTTTATAACTGGATTTTGGAGAAGGGATTTTTAATGAGGTGTTTCTTTGTCCTAAAATGGGTCGGTTGATTGTGATGCAAAACTTGATGGTGTTTTTGTGATATTTAGTAGAATAAGAGTGAACAGTCTGTCAGACCTGAGGTGAACATCATATTGCTCCTACGTAACATCCATATCTCTGGGACCTCCATGCTTCTACACCCTGTTGGTCTGTCCCCTTGAACGGGATAAACCATGTTACAGTACAACACACAAGCCAGTGTTAGACACCACCAAGCCCAAAGACGTGCTCAGGAAGTGCAAAGGCAATTTCACCAAAGCTTTCGACATTGGCTATTACTTCAAGGACCAAGACAGTGGATGGATCAAACTGTTTGGCTTTTGTATACTCGTCCTAAACTGGTGTTGTGTTGTTCCTCTGCTTGTGTTGCATTCTCACTGTAGTGTGTGTAGCTGAAGTCTTTGAGAAAGTATATTATTGCATATTCCTGTTCCATATTTAATCTACAGCCTAATCACATGCTGGAGGTGACTTGTGTGCTGAATCAAATACAAAACATGGAGCCAATGTTTTTATATCACGATTGTAAAGATGATTTTCTATGATAAACCTTTGGCTTCTAGGCATCTCTACACAATTGTCTTAATATTCCATACTCCAATAAAGATTGAGTACAGTTAATCCCATGGTTGTGATAAGGTTGTCTCTTCAACGTGCAAGTGAAGAGCTGTTGCCTTCAAGTGGCTTATCTTCATTATTGGCCAAGTCATGAAGACATTTGAGTGTGACTGCCCATGGTGACCAATAGAGGTCAGTATATAGCCATCGAGGTCTAAGAGAGTGTGTGGTGGAGCATCTTGGAGCAGAACCACCAGGCAGACAAGCCTGCTGCGTGGCTTTCGGTTGGAGGAAGAACCACCGTGAGCTGCTCCCCCAGGATGTGGGGGGTTTCCTGCAGGGGGAGCTAGAGCGACTGAAGGGCAGGACGCAACTTCCCAAAACATCAACGTTGAATATGGAGAGCGACATACTGGACGGGTGGGATGTGTTCGTTTTTTTTGTTCGTGTTTCTTTAGGAGGGTGACCTGGGGGGTATTCCAGAAAGCAGGTTATGCAAAATAACTGGGTGAGTTAACCCACCAGCTGATTCACAATGTTGCAGCAACCTACTGGCAATGTTGCTACAACGCTGGGTGTCAGCTGGGGAGTTAACTTACCCGGGTAGGTCACATAACCTGCTTCCTGGAGTTCCTGGGGTTGCGACTGAGCTCAGGCTTTAACCATCTGCCAAAATGACTCTTGGCAAACGGAGACCCTCCATCTCCTGTGCAGATGTCTGGTCCTCCTGACCCATCATGATTCCCCGTGTCCAAGCTCCTCAGGTTCACAGGTGTTCTGGTTGGGTTTCACAAAGGTGCCCCACCACCAGTTGTGCCTCCATCTGGAGCCATCTGGAAGGTTGGACTGAAGTCGAGCGGAGACAGAGAGGTCGCGTGCGTCGTGTGTTCTCTGCCCTGTAAAGGACGATGGCCGTATCCTCTCATTATTCCCTGTTAATGATAGAAGTCGACAGTGGGCGCTGTGAAGAGCCTGTGTAGCTCATTAGAACACCAGAGTAACTAGGTGTTTATTATTTCAGATATCTGGGTTGAGCGTTTGGAGAATGCGAGGAACACAAACAAAGGAGAGGGGCATTTCTCCGGCCGCTCTGGCGAGTCAAGCTGGGTGGTTCATATCATTCCTGCCGTGGGCTCCACATCCTCGTTAAATATCTCTCCGGCCCTTCAATTTCTTTCAGGTTTTTTTTTCTCTCGTTCTTTCTCCCTCACCCTCTCTGTCTCTCTGTCTCTCTGTCTCTCTCTCTCTCTCTCTCTCTCTCTCTCTTACAAACACACACACACCGTTACAAATAGAAACCAACAAGAAACATTCACCACAACACAGCCCAGACATATGCGCTCCCGAAATACCCCAATCCCATTTTCCGGTCATTAAAGTATATGGTAATCCTGTTTGAACCACAACCCCCCCACATCCTTTCTGTAGCGTCAATTATAGACCAAATGATAGCCTTAAGTCAGACATATTGAATCTCTGTATTGCTGATGATCCTTGATGATGATGGCCGTCATCGTCATCATCTTCCTCCTCTTCATTTCATTCCCCCCCCCTGTCATTTCTGTCTTATTTTATACTCCCTCCCCCTCATCTCCATCTGGGCAGGCAGGCACAGGCAGAGGTAACAGAGACTGTCATCATTTGTTTCCCTCAGCAATGAAGCAACTACCCCACGCGGAATCGAGCCAAGAATTTGAGCTGCGTTGATAGGGTCTTTTTGCTCCACGTCCGGTGGAAGGACTGCTGTGGTCTGCGACCCCTGGAGCTCGCCTCGGCCATGAATAGAGGAGGGAGGGAGAAGGAGAGGGAGGGAGAAAGGGAGAGAGGAGATAGTGGCTGCGTAAAGGTCTCAGTGTGACCCACTAGTCTCGGGGTTAATAGAGTCATCACCATTGGCGGCAGCTCTGCAAATATCCCCGCGTCTGTTTGAATGAGAAACTAGATTGACCGGCAGACAGGGAGAAGTGAAATGGTGTGTGTGTGTGAGTGTGTGTGCGTGTGTGTGTGTGTGTGTGTGTGTGAGAGAGAGAGGAAAGAGAGATCAACCATGCTTAATCCAGTGGATCCTGGAGACAAAGACACTTCATGACATGTTTCATTTGCTGGTTTCTGCTTTTGAACAGCTCAAAGGAGACTGGCGTTTGGGGGACAGTGGAGTCAGTGTGTACCTTCCTGTCATTGTTTGTTTGAGGGTGAAAAGGGTTGTGCATGTGTGTTGTTGTGGGGGGGGGGTAACTCATTTTTCTCTTTCTATGCAGACTGACTGTCGGTAACAAAACCCTGGTCAAACCAATAGCGAGCATTGTTACAGTTATGTCTTGCTCTGGGCTGCCTGACTGAGTTAGATATTCCTCGTTTTAATTCGACAGTTTCACATTGTCTAGACTATGGTAGCTTTACCAGATGAACAACAAAATGTTTTGATGGATTATTTTGACTTTTCACTTGACAAGACAGATTTGTGCTGGGAAATTTATAAACAACGATTGTTTGGTTTTTTTGGAGCTGTCAAGTTAAATATACTTGACTGTGAAGCACAGGCTTGTGTGTAGGTTTTTTTTCTGTTGTGGCTGTAGCACCAGCCATAAATTTGCCTCAGAAATGTAAGGTTTGCAGCTGGTCACACACATGCAACCTCTATTGACTAAACACACATGCGTAAGCACGCACTCACGCACACACACACACACACACACACACACACACACACACACACACACACACACACCACACACACACACACACACACACACACACACACTTGATCCTCTCTCAGTGTCCTTGGTCTAAGCCCTATCTGCCAAACTTGGCCACCATGGTGTTTACTATCCCACTGTCACTATGGGAACCATTTGTGTTCAAGTAGTCATCATGGCAACTCACAACTTTTTTCATCCAATCTTCCTCTCTGTTTACCTTCTCGGTTAAGGTAAGAGAGATAGATAAAAGAGAGAGAGAGAGAGAGAGAAAGAGAGAGAAAGAGAGAGAGAAAGAGAGCAAGAGAGCAAGAATGAGATCCTTGCCCCCCTCCTGGTGTGTTTCTCTGTATTGGGCTGTGGTTGATGTTTCTAGGTAGGCTGATTGTTGGAGAGTTGTTTTTAAGACAAGCCGGGATGGAGGCTCGGCGCAGGCTAATCTGCTCTAACTCTGCGCTCATTAGGATCCGAGCTGGACTCCACTTTCGCCTGATTATTGATCATGGGCCCAGCCTGTCCACGATCCCAGGGAGAGAGCTAGGAGGAGAGAGAGATCTATAGAATACTGTAACATCCGAGGTTGGATGTTGTTTTTTTGACATACCAGAAGGAGTCTGTCAGTCTGTCTGTCAGTCTGTCTGTCTGTCTGTCTGTCTGTCTGTCTGTCTGTCTGTCTGTCTGTCTGTCTGTCTGTCTGTCTGTCTGTCTGTCTGTCTGTCTGTCTGTCTGTCTGTCTGTCTGTCTGTCAGTCTGTCTGTCTGTCTGTCTGTCTGTCTGTCTGTCTGTCTGTCTGTCTGTCTATCTGTCTGTCTGTCTGTCTGTCTGTCTGTCTGTCTGTCTGTCTGTCTGTCTGTCCGTCTGTCCGTCTGTCCGTCTGTCCGCCCCCCCCGCTCTCTCTGTCTCTGTCTCTCTATCTCTCTCTCTTCTCTCTCTCGCTCTTTCTGTGAACCTCACCACGCATTTGTGTACAAGCCGGTGTGACAGCTTTACGAGTGTATTGACCCCCATCCATTCGTAAGCCTCATAACTTCCAGTGCAATTTTTGCTAGTCAAGGTCCCCAACATGTCGGTGCTATAAATAAACCAGACTTCAACAACCCCTGGAGATTCAACCACTGCGCTCCTCTGTATCAGTCTGGAGGAATATCCTCCATCTCTCTACCTCCCCCCCCATCTCTCTCTCTCTCTTCCGATGGGCAAGAACTATGGGTAAGAACTATTCTTAACAGCTATTCTTAACAGGTCACATAGGTAAAGTAGGTCAAAACCAGCAGATAACCCCTTACTCCCTCACAAATTCAGTTGCTGTTGTTCAGAAACATCGATTCAATCCCCCATTTCAAATTGCAACTGAAATCACATCTGTTTAAAAAGGTATTATTATGTATTATTATTATTATTACTGTGGGTTAAGAGACAATGTTTAAATACTGCTGTGTTATCCTTCAGACTGATGCTTATTAATGATGCCCTTTCACAAACAACAGCAAATCTGCTTAACTGCTTAAGCTGCACTGGTATGGGACAACATGATCTGCCTGGTAATGTGGAAATAACTGTAAGAGTTTTAAATGAATACATCTGTAAAAAGAAAAGAGAAACTCAGTTGACCTTGATGCTGTATAATATCTTACATTTGCATACAACTAACCATAGAATCTACTTCTAGCAGGAAGTTGAGGAAAAAGGATGTATGTGCTTGGTATGAGAAAGCAACACCTTTTTCCCCCTGGTACCAAACCAGTTGTATGCAGGAGGATGCCTTTGATAATGAATTCGAACAACACTCATTTCTCAGCGTCCCGATATGATTTGGTCATTATAAGTTTACGTTACATTTGCAAGTCTGACAAACTAGTTCCGTGGTCCCCCTGCTCAGGGCAGGACTGCATCACTGGGGTGCAGTTCGTGTTGAGCAGAGAACTTGCTTTCCGGAGGGATAGGTTTGTCTTTTGTTTAGTAAATGACCAAAAATAGGGGAATTTAGCCCCAGTGATGAATAGTTATGTGTCAGAACTCCTGTTTCTCATGTCAGGGAACACATTGACACACAGACCTAGCGACCTTTGAAGTGCTTGCCCTTGTTTCAAAAACACACAATGTTGTCCTTGTTGTCAGAGGCATGACTTGCCTGGCACCAGTATAACAGATGACTTGGGGAAATAATCTGAATATTTCAGTGCCTTCTAATTGAGGCTTGCGGCGCCCATGCAATCAGGCTTTACTAAAGATTGGGTTGTGTGAAACACTCGGTGACAGCACCAGACAACGTTATGATGAACACCCATACCGCAAACTGAGGATCACCTGATGACAGGATCCATTAGACCTCGATTCAACCTGAGGCTGTTCTTCCCCATTCAACTCTGATTGACTGTTTGAGATTCAGTCCACCATCCTTGGCTTTTCCACCCTCCTGAAGTGCTCCAGTAGGGGGTGAGTCTCAGCGACAAACAGGGGGTGTTTAGAGCCCCGCGCCTGGATCCAGCTGTCAGATCAAGGAAGCTTCTCACGCGCGTCTCTGAAAACTCTATCATCTATCGTCGATCATCCAGATGTCGCTTCAAAACCTGCAGCGGAGGCAGACAGGCGAGACGCGCCACGTCACGCAGAAACTGAAGCATCTGTTTTGTAAGAGGCTCCCCGAAAGTGTCATGAAACCTTAAAACGACAGCCAGCATTCTGCAGCATTGCTGTCATTCACTGCAGACACAGACCATCGCCAAACACTCAAGATCATTCTTTTGACAATGTTTAGGATGTGCAACTCTTCTATACCTTAAAAGTATTTTGGGAGAGCTGTTTTTCCAGTTCCTGAGCGTGGGAGGGAGAATGCACGAGAGAGCAGAGAGAAGTTCACAAAGAGCCTGGCTTGTCTTCTGGCTGGAGACAGCAGGAAATGGACTGGCCTCTTCTTGTCAGATGCCCTTGGAGTTTGTCCCGCCGCTGAAAACTCCCATCAGACCTTTCTTTTGTTCCCCGCAGATGAGGGCCGGCAGAGAGCAAGCTTCCAACGACATGTTGAGCAATCAAATGCAAGGCGGGCGCCACTTTACACCATAACATGGCTTTTATCCTGGCTGCCCCATATGTCACAGACAAGGCCTAACGGTCCACAAGGAATACTCTCTGCTCCATCTACAGCAAGCTATTGGAGGAAATGTAGGATAGAAGTGCTCACTAACATGGGTGCTGAGGTAAACAAAATACAAATAAAACACTACCAGAATACATGTGGTGGTTTCAATTCATCCATTTCCAACTGGCAGTGGATAGCTTTAATACAGAACACAGATGAAATACATGACTGTAGAACAGGGGTTGCCAGACCCTGTTCCTGGAGACCTACTGGCCTGGAGGTTTCTACTCCAACCCTAATCCAGCACACCTGATTCTTATTTCTTATAAAGTGGTGTAGTGAGGTATGCTCGTTTAAGATTAGCAATACTTAATTTATGATCAAGTATATAGTTTTGCGGGAGTAGTTCTATGAAAGTAGAGCAGATCAGATAACGTGAGGGATATGCGGGTATTATAAACAATGATTTATTTTAAGCAAATGAAATTTGGAATGAACAAATACCATATAAGTTTATGGGTTAGTTTGGCAACAACGGTAGGCTACAGTAGGTTCTATACCGTAATGGAAGCGGGATACACAATGGGACAGTACGTGGAGAGGGGAGGAGAGAGTGAGATAGATAGGCCTCAAAAGACAACTGGACAGTCGGCAGTAGGATAATCCTAACGAGAGTTAGGTTAAATCATTTGTTAACTAAAATCAAAACGTAACAAATTCAACCACAATATGTTCACAAGTAAGAAATATAGCAAATTGGTCGGTTTGAAGGAGGGTAGAGTCAATGGTTTCGTTATCGTCCAACGAAACAGAACAACGGAATCCTTCGTCAGAGTTCCGGGCGCTCAGTGAATTTGCAGGTTAAGAGGAATAGGTTAGACGTGTCGCGAACAACTCAGTTTAATCCTACGAAAAAGCAGCGAGTGATTGTTCATCTTGGGTTTTTATAATCCAAATTGATGTGGGGTATCTCTTTTTGAGGGTGAACTTTTGCATTGGTCAGTTTACCTGACTGGGCGTCATCCTGAGATAAGATAGGTGTGAAGTGGTCGGTGGGTTGAAGTCAATATTTCAAATGTCCATGGAACGCATAAACTTCAAAATATAACAATACAACGTTCAGAAGTAGTTTTGTTAGTATGGTACAATCAGTTTGATATCAAGGTTGACTGACTTATCATAATAGGAAAGGAAGTTATATCAAAACATCAAATTACATCAACACAGCATTTAAAGGTAAAGCATAAATTGTCACACAAATTCCAATAGTTCTTCTAGTGTCCACAAGCAGTATTGTCTTTGAGAGATGTTTGTAAATCCATGAAATGTCTGTTTTGGGATAAATCCTCCAATTCAGAGTTTCTGGAGTAGGGAAGATTGAGAAAGGTGGGTCGTTGACTGGTTCTTCCACCCCCCTTGGGAGGAAAAACACCAGGCATGGCATCAGCCCCTTTGAGGCTTATCCAGGAGATAGTGGCATTGTATGAGACATCATATAATGCAATCAGTCGTCCTGGTGATCAGTACTGTGTCTTATTGAGTGGATCAGAAATGTTTGTGTTGGCGCTTTGACTCTCTGCTACAGTGGCCAGTAGACATGCTGAGTCATGTCTTTTACAGCTAAGGTTTACATGAAAACAGGACGGAAGTTGAAACTCCAGGAGCAGGGTCGGACTGCTGGGCTGTAGAATGAGAAAGACATACATTGTTGAGAGCCGCCGTCGTGCAAAAGGACAGGCAGAGAAGGCGATTCAAAATGTCAGCCCATGCAAATTATTTGACCTACATCTTAGCCTTAGTAGGCCAGGTGTTGAAACAGCAGAGAGCCCTCAAGAGCGTGGCCTAGCACCTTGCCCTGGAAACACATGAGCTCAGAACCAGAAAGGCCTGCAGAGTTTGGCCTTGGCTTTCACCTGACTTGATTACCTTCAGTCACCAAGGATCCCAGGAACAAGAATGCATTCACATAGTTATCAAATGTATAAATATGAAAGTATATAAGATAATATGAATTTATATAAGCTATAATTAAGCAACATTGGCTTCAGATCTCATTAACCTTTGCAGTAACAATGCTCCAAGACCTAGATATTTGTCCTGTGGTCCTACAGGAAATTTCTTATCCATTTACTTGTCTTTGTCCAGTCTGCAAAGCAGGTGATCGTCATCCATTTTGGGATGAGCTCCACCTCTGAAAGCCAACGCTGCTGCTATGCTAGCATCTGGACGGGGTAGTTGAGTGTGGCTGCTTTACTCTATATATCTTATCTGTTTTCTTTCTTTTTTTCAACCTTTCAATTTTTCAGTCATTCATGTTTTTCATTCTTTTATGTTTTTCATTCATAATTTTTTTCTCAGCCTCTCTCTCTCTCCCGTTCACCACTGCAGGGCACTGACAGGTCAAAGCGATGGCGGCAATGGAGGGTGTCATTTCCACTCTGACGGATGACTAATCTCCCCCTGGTAATGAATGAGGTGGCACCGTCTGAATGCCAAGCGGCTGGTGAGGGCGATGGCGTTCGCAGGGACATGGGAATCTCATGATGAGAGATGGACAGGTGGTTTCCCCTGTACTCTGCTCAACAGATGCTGTCCTTTACCTTTCAACACACCTGACAGCACTGTTTCAGTGCTGTTAGGTAACACGCACACACACACACTAAAGCCACACTAAAGCCACAAGGCTTGATTCAAAGATGCTTGTTTGTTTCATTCCTCAATCCAGTGCATTGACTGGACATGATGGCGTAACCGTTTTTGACCTCACCCACACTCAGGTGACTTGTCCAATGAGATCTGAAGGCACTGAAGAGTATGAGAGCGTGGAGGAGATTAGCTGTTTTTTAGTATGCTAAAAATACTCATTATCTTTGTTCTCCCTCACCTCTCTCTCTCTCTCTCTCTCTCTCACTCTCTCTCTCTCTCTCCCTCTCTCTCTCTCTCTCTCTCTCCCTCTGAAACACACACACCCTTCCACACACTTAAACACATAGACACTCAAACACAAAACACACCTTCTTAAAGGTGATGTTACTGTCTGATTAAAAAGAGGCAGGTGTTCCCTCCTTTGTGAATTGCTATTTAAAAATGTACGTGTGAATGGACTCCTGTTCTTTAGTTTGGTGGAAACGACTGAGTTCCACAAAAATGAAATATACTACTTATTACATTAAGGGTTGTATGTATCTCTGTTCGGCTTAACTTTGAAGACACTAAATTAGGATTTCAACGTTCGGCAGTGATTAGGCTATGACAGTTCGTTAAACCATGCATGGCTACTTATTCATAAATTGTACACTCCGAGCTGCATGCAAAATATTGATTTTATACTGTTAAAATAGACAGGGGTGTATGGCAACTGTTGAGTCAACATACAGTAGGCTACAGTATAATTTTCAGAGGTCTCAGGTTTATTCTGTCGATCTGTTGAGTCGGCCAGACGTGTCTTATCTCTCCGCCTCGTATGCGCAGGCGTGATCCAATCTGAGCCTTGCAAAAAAGCGGATAGATCCTGGACTCGACGTCGTATGCGTGTATCTGTTATTGTTATTTTTCACAAACGAGTAAAAACATTAGGCCAGTGACAGTCTACTTTTTGGAATCGTCTTCGAAGGCAACGCGTTTCCTTGGTTACTGATCTCGACGAACAGTATTTTCAACCTGTGGATAGTGCGCGGCGTGCGTCTGGAGATTACTCTCGGATCAGTGGTCGGAGCTGTGATAGCCTAACTGGGACGCGTTGCCCGAAGCCGGCTGTGCACGGGGTCCGCTGTCTCTTATTAGGCAGTGAACTGATTTTCGGTTTATGAATGGCACTGACATGGAGGAAATTCCGTTTCAGAAAGTCAAAACCCGGCGAAAGAAAGGCTACTGTCCACCGGGTGTCCCTCTCCCCCTGACTGCCATCGTCTGCGAGGATGAGTTCGATTGCAAGGAACTGGAGTCTCTCTTCCAGAATTACAACCTGAAGCTGGAACAGACGTCCACTCTCAAAGCTCTGGCGGTGCTAATTATCATGGCGTCGACCCTGTCCGTAGTGGAGTTGCTGTCCGGTCCCAGTTTGACGATCTCCAAGGGGTCCCATCCAATCCACAGTATCATCTTCGTATCCCTGTTTATAGTTACCAATGTGAAGTACCTACAGGTCACACAGCTCCAGCAGATCGTTAATCTGACCCTGCTTTTCGGCTTCACCTTCTCCTTCCTCTGTTGTCCCTTCTCTCTCGGCGCAATTGGCATTGAGTCCCAGGCGTCTCCGGAGCAGGGCTTGTGGCAGCTTATGCTGGTCACATTTGTCGCCTATGCCCTCCTCCCTGTGCGAACTCTTTTAGCTGTAGTGTTTGGAGTAATGGTGTCCATCTGTCACATTATTGTAACAGTCACCTCGGTCACTGTCAAGGCACCGGAATTGTGGAGGACGGTGAGTAGTTGACCTAGACTAACTGTATGAGGGACCTAATATTGTGGGCTGTATTAATTAGCATTTTTTGAGTGTGTATTTGTAGATGCGTGTTTGATCATTTTAGTTTAATCAGTTTACGATACGAGGTTATAGCGAGCGCTCGAAGTCGAAGTTCAGCACCCGTGTGTGGACAGCGACACAGAAAGGGCAGGAACAGAGCGACTTCCAGGAAACTGGAAGATCTATTGGAGCGCATGCTAAACTCACTCGGCTGAATGACGCGTGGAGAGTTCTTCAGGAGCTTGATCTAAAATCGGACTTCTTATGACGTGTGGCGGATTTTAACAACGTAGCAGGTCACCCAAAGTAGACTAACCATGATCCCCGTACATAGTTCTCTAAATTTCGTACACATTTTGAATTGTTGTTCAAACAATTAGTTCTAGCTTGATGTAGAGTCACTATTATAAATTAAAAAAACTGTTACACCTGCTGTATCAGTCGGAAAGGCAGGTCTGGGATCAGCAGCTCTCTACATGTGTGTATAGACCTTTTTTGATGAACATTTCGTTCGTCAAGTTTGGCCCTTGAAAGCTTCCGGTTTCAGACGCGCGAATGATTGTTTTGTTGGAAGTCAGCTAATTTAAAAGCATAAGTGAGCAAGTTACTGTGGCAAATAATGTTACAACGTGCAAGTCTGAACATAAACTAGAATCAGTCCCTTCTTGTTCGTTCCTTGTCCAGAATAGCTACTTACATGCTCAGTCTATGAGTGAATCACCAGTTTGATGCGTGGAGTGCTTACAACACAGGGATACAGGCAGCTTGCTAGCTCTTCCTAAATGTAGAAGAGGTCTTGCACAGGAATGTTATACCCCAGAAGACGGCGATGACCGACCAGCCAGGGGATAGCAGTGACTGATAGCCAACCAAGTTGTAGGAGAACCCATGCTGTGTAAACGTGTATTCTTAGATTCAACATGTCACACAGCAACAAAGAGAGAAAACCCAACCGGCATGACCAGAGCAGACATTCACATTCGGCTGTGTCTCTGGGAATATCCGGTCTAGTTAAGCCTCCCCCGACTGAAAAGTTCTTGATGCAGAACCAAAGAGAACGCCTCCTGGTACTGGAAAGTAGGACGTGTCTGAGGGCACGCCCACACACCACTGGCTCCCAACTGGACCTGGAGGACGAAAAAGGAGGGCAGAATCAGAGAAGTTTTGTCAGACCGCTGGAAAGGAAACGGCTCAGATCTCTCTCTATCTCTCTCTCTCTCTCTCTCTCTCTCTCTCTCTGTCTCTCTCTGTCTCTCTCTCTCTCTCTCTCTCTCTCTCTCTCTCTCTCTCTCTCTCTCTGTCAGTCTTTCTCACCTAGGAGAGACAGGAGAGACGGTATGTTTCATATCTGTCATATTCTCTGTGGAACAGCAAGTCTCTGCAAAGCACTGTATACAAAACCTATTAGGCACCAGCCTAATGCATGGTGCTGCTGGCAGGGTAGTGTTGTTAGTCCTTCGAGACGTTTGTTTTCCCCTGCTAGACAGCTGGACCTACTTGGGTCCGACTGATAGCAGGACGTGTGTGTGGAAAGGCCTGTGCTGGGCTAGCTAATAGCGTAGCACCTAGCATAGCTAATCCTGTAAGCTTGGAGATGAGCTCCATGGCATGACCCTAAACAGGAGTCTTTGTTTGGATCAGCTACTCGGGTATTTGCGATGGCCAAGCTGGTGTTCCTGAACTTGATTTATAATAAAATCAACACTGTTTGCGTATCCTCAAAACGGATTGCGTACGGTTGAGCAAAGACATTTGTCATATCGTTTCTTGACAAGCCAAAGTCAAGCTACCTCGTTGTATATGATGTAGTAAACAACGTCATTTCCTCTTTGAGTAATGTGCACATTGCCAGGAGTTGCTTTATTTTGTAATTTTTTATAACAGCTCTCAAGTTATCATTTTCAGTCGATGGCAAAGCCTTGGTAAACATCTGTGATGAATTACCTTTCACATGTGGTCCATGTCAGGCTCCAGGTAAAAGCTTTGGCATTAGAGTATGTTATAATACACTGGTGTACAGTGTCCTGTTTTGTTTTGTAAAGGTCACACTCAACCAAGCCCAGCCAAGCTCAGCCGAACGAAAAAACATGCAGGCACGCGCACACGTGCAAACACAAACACACACAAACACACACAAACGCACAATGATTCATGTTTTTGAAACACAAGCAGAAAAGTTTTCCTCGCCCAGTTGGGCTGCAGTGCCTCAAATGAACATTGGACTGCCCCCTCCAGACAGCACACCCCTGTCTGGGCTCTGGTGTGCTTCCCCATGGTCCTGCTACAGCTGCCTCAGCTCTGCCTCCTAGCTTTCGCACGCATTATGAATCTAAAACCAAAGCACATAAATACAGTCAAGGTGTATGTCAACAGAGAGTGTTTGTCATTCCCAAAGTCATTTCTCCATCCTTGACTACCTCGGGATGCCACACACAGTGCAAACCAATCCCGCCCGTTATGCAATACTTCATATTCATTCAGACCACGACTGCAAGTAATAGAGGGACCTCCAGCTGACCTGCGATGCTGAGTGTGTGCTCAGTGTGCTTTTGTTTTTCTTTACAGCTCGTGGCCAACACAGTGCTGTTCACCAGTGTGAATCTGTCAGGGCTGTTTGTGCGCATCCTGACAGAGCGAGCACAGAGGAAGGCTTTCCTTCAGGCACGCGACTGCATCGAGGAGAGGCTCCGCATGGAAGATGAGAACGAGAAGCAGGTAGGAGGCTAGCGAACGACGTAAGGGGCAAAGTCATGAAGACAAAGCTCTTAGAAAGGTTCCTCTTGCCGCCCGTCCACTCTCTCTCTCTCTGTCTATCTCAATCCCTCTCTCTCTCTCTCTCTCCCTGTATTCTGCTCACCCGTCCCCCCCTGTTCTCTCTTGGTTGGTGACTCACACTTTTTCACCTCTGTTTGATTTCAAGCCTTGTGTCTCACACCTCTGTAATCGCCCCTGCCACTCTTCTCTCATCGCTTTGTATTACTGTTGCATACAACTCCCTCCCTCTCTTTCTTCTTCCCACCACCACCCACCACACCACACACACCACACACCACACACACACACACACACACACACACACCACCACACACCACACACCACACACCTAGGAACGCCTCTTGATGAGTCTACTGCCCAGGAACGTGGCTATGGAGATGAAGGAGGACTTCCTAAAACCCCCCGAAAGGATATTCCACAAGATCTACATCCAGCGTCATGACAACGTCAGGTAAGACCCCTCCACCTCCCCCCCCCCACCCCCATCACCCCTCACTTCTCCCCCCAAAACTACACCAAACCCATCTAAACAACAGCGTGATGTTTGAGGAACCTGACATTTTCTTACTGAGATCATACTTAACATGAACAAAATCGTTGCCACACATCGCCCACACCCTTGTTTTTGTTTTTTTTACTCTGGAATATATTGAATTTGTGGGCGGCTGAAGACATACAGTACATTCTCCTTCTGGCCAGATTCAACATAGAAATACTTAATGCTGTCTCTCTGTGTCAAGCCTGTACAGAGAAAAGAATAAAGGGACTTGAGCAGTCATGCTCCTTGAGTATAACCTTTGAGAGCTTCTCAAAGCAGTTTGAATTGTCCCAGCAAGACCCCAAGCAGGCTCCGGCCAAACATTATCATTAAGTTATGAACGCCGAAATCTGATAGCCGTGTTAATAATTCATTCGAGATTGGATTATTTATCAACCCAATTTTTGGAGACCTAATATTCCCTAATCCAAGGTCACCTGCATACAGTATAATGATCTTCTAACCAGTTTTACATTATCATCTGTTCTGCGCCCCATAGAACTTGAAAATCTTCTCAGTAAATGGCCAAACTACATTGACCCCTAACAGAAATCAAAGTTGCAAGTTTTGGTCTGGGGCAATAATAATTTCCCAGTGATAAACCCTCATTAAGTCACAAAATTAATTGCAATGATCATTCTGAAGACCAGCACGCGCCATGGTCAGAGTGCTGCCACGTTTTCCCTGAGGGCACTATGCCACTGGAGAAGAAGCCAGCTTGTGGGCCGTCACAACCTCAGAAGTCCCTGGGGGAAAACAAGGCCTCGGGGATCATAGTTTCTCCAAGTCACAGGCTGGTAGGAGCCGGGTAGCTAAAGCAACGCTTAGTGAGTTGTAGAGTCTTCTTCTTCTGGCGTTTATGCAACATCCTGGCCTGGCTCCACCAACCAGGCTCATGTGCTTATCTCCAACTCTGCTGTGTTTTTCCCTAAGCTAAGGGGAAGGGGTGAGGTAAGGGGTAGGGGGAAGGATTTGAGGTAGGGGTAAGGGGTGGGTAAGGGGTAAGGGGTGAGGTAAGGGGTGAGGTAAGGGGTGAGGTAAGGGGTGGGTAAGGGGTAGTGAGGGTAGTTTGTGTTATGAGTGGAACGGTCCGTTCACAAGAAGTATCACGGTGTGCCACTGTGCCAGGGTGTGCCAGGGTGTGCCAGATGGCATTAGCTAGCTTACGCAGCATGCTGTGAGTCTGTGAGTAGTCTGGAAAATGACCAGAGATGTTTGTGGGATGAGTGCTTCCTGATGAACTCTTATCTCTTCATTTTAAACTTGTTTCTTCTATTTTCCCTCCCTTCCTCCCACAGGTTAGTATTTGACTCCTTTGTTTTGGTAAACATGCTCTTTTGCACAGTGTCTTTATGTCAGTCGTTCGTTTACGTAGTTCTCTCCACTTCCTGGTTGCTTACTAACACACTTCCCTGTGTCTTCCACTTTTACCGATCCCCGAAATCCTGGTCACCTCCGTTACCCTCTCCTAACTATGTCACCCTACCCATTCAACTGACCGTCGTTCCGTTCTCCAATTATCCCCTTCGACATGTCTTCATCCTCTCCAAGTCTCCATGACATCTCTCCGTCGGACTCTGCTTCGACTACCTCCTCGTCCTGGCTCATTTCATCTCTCTTTTCTTCCATTCTTGTTTCCTCTCCTCTTCTCCATGCTCACTCTATCTTCGTCTTCCTCTCTCCCTCTCTCTGACATACCTCTGTGTTATCACGGGAGCACCGAGGCAGGGGGAGTACAGTTTGGTTGGCCCAGGGATTGAGCCGCAGCCGGAGATTAAATGCAACGGAGACTAAACTGCGTTGCGTAATGGCGTGTTTGCGGCGGTTAAATATGGACACGTCTCAGTGGAATGCCACTGATTGCTTTCGCGTCTCTCCATCCTTCAAAGGGTTTGGGGCCATGTTTGATATCTGTTTGCATCCAATAACCCCTCAATTAAAAACGGTTAGAGACCACTGTGAACATGATGTATGTGATTTGGGTAGGCTGTAATTAGAAAGTAAACAGTGCCCATTACCATTTACTCACTCGTTCTCTCTCTCTCTCTCGTGACTGTGGGCGTCTTTTAATTTGATTAAGAGAACATTTTGATGATCACGGGACTCGCGAGCCTAAAGTGCTGGTTTATCTCATCATATTGGAATGGCATTACTGCTCTACCTTTCAATCCAGTATGGACGCTCTGCCATGGCATTACTGCTCTACCTTTCAATCCAGTATGGACGCTCTGCCAAAGTTGGCTAAGAAAGGCCACAGTATTTCCCATGCGGGCAAAATGCCAACCAGTGTCTGTAATTCCCCATGATGAAGACATCTGCTTTTCGAAACCAAAAAAGGCTACGCTGCACGGCGTAATCTAATAGATGCTCTCAACGGATTTTTGGGTTTGCCCTGACATTTTTAGATCACTAATCCGTGTGAACGTTAAGAATAGGAGGGTGTGGATGACTGGGCTGAGAGGGAGAAGGGGAGACGGACAGAGGATTTAGAGATATCGAGATTTTCCCACACTATACTGTACATGTTTGGCATTTAGGTTGTATGCTGTGTACAGTCTCACACTTCATGAATGTGATTTAGTCCAGGGATGAATGCAAACCCCTCGAGTAAAGATACTGTCCTAACATTCAGAGAGAAGCGCTGCACACAACAGGGTGTTTTTTATACTATTTTGACAGACGTATTTGCAAGCCAAGCACGTCTGCAAAGAATACCATCTGGACCAACCCCATAGGCTGTCTGTTATCCCTGTGCCCTGCAAACCAAGCCCGAACATCCCTTGTTGTCGCATGCTGCCATTGCCAATTCTGCTGACAGTCTGCTATTGTTGCGTAAGGACGGACACACAACTTGCGTCACACACACACACGTGCTCTTTCTGAACCCCACCTGACACATTCTGGTCATGGACGCCAGGTCGAGAGCCCCTCTGGGGACTTTACTACTGTTGACGATGTGCTGCTGTCGTGTGGAAGGCAGGGCGATGAGCGTGCTCCATCGCTGCTTGGACCGCCTCTCTGTCTCTCTCTGTCACACACACACACACATCCGCCGGCTGCCTGGCCTGGCCAGATGTTAGCACCGCCGCGTCACCGTCCGCGCCACACAGGGACCTCCGCCATCGCTGATCCCCCCGTGCCTGCACGCCGCCAACACGCTCTGAAAACCACGAGAAAGAACGCCAACCTTCATCTGAATGGGGAGAGTGAACTCTTGAACTCTCGAAACACCTCAGTCTTTGCCGCGTGACTCGTATCGGAAGGAGATTTGTCCCAGCGTGTGCATATGATAATTGGTATATGACGCTGCTCACGTACATGGGCTCCTTAACGTCCCATTCGAAGGCATGGCTGGTCTTCTGGGCTTGCTTTGTGGCTGACATGCTGGGATGGAGCATTGTGTTAACTAGCACTAGGAGCTACTGAGCTGGTGGATACATTAGCATCATTAGGGGAAATGTGGCTCTGCGAAGGCGATTATAAGTCCTCGGATGAGGGCCGATGCATGAGAGTGTGAGGAGGTCAAATTTGGATCTTTGATTGCGGAGCGAAAGGTCTTGTGTGGGCACTGTGCAAATCATTACCGAGTAATTGGCCTTGATGGGATAAATAGTTTTGGGGGCTGAGATTGGGGGCGGAGCTGGAAGTGGGAGCTGAGGTTGAAGTCAGGTCAGAGACTGAAGGCTGGGACACTCAGTCTGTGGATGGAGGCTAGAGGCTTGAGGCCACACGGTGAGGGAAGAGAGACTGGGGACTTGAGCTGGGCTTGGGGCAAGGGTTAAGGTCAGGCCTGGGGTCTGGGGCTGTGGCTGAGGCTGAGGCTAAGGCTGGGGTCAGGGAAAAAGGGTTTCTGAGGCCGAAGCTCTCGCTAGCTCTGGCCATTGATCTCCTGCTCATATCATGAACAGTATACTGTTCAGCACACCAGCAGAAGTGCTTCGAAGCCTTCGAAACACTTTGAACTCCCGACTCAAACACAATATTTAAAGTCCTCTCTCCAAAGGTTTTTCCAGCCACAGATGGTCACCAATTAAAATATTCACAGCAAATTGAATCCATTGCACCTCATTATGCTGACATCTGTGGGATGACAAAATGGCATTTAGCAGCTCCCGCTACAGACACAGCGTTCTGTCACACTGTTCAAAAGTCCGGCCTACATGAAGACAGCGGGACGCCGCGACATTCGTGAGGCGCAGACACGCAAGCCTTTTAGGTCAAACGAGCCTAAATGACTAACAGCATTCTCACATCCGCCAACATCGCACAATCTCTACATTCGGGGCAACTCCATATAAATCTCTCCGATTGAGCTCAACAGTTTCACTTAAATACAAATGGATTAATCCGGAATGATCTCCTTAATGCGCATCTAGGAGTAACCTTCAAACAATGGGCTCTCGAGCAGCAAGCGAGACAGGCTTGACAGACAAAGACATGGCCGCCAATATGTGTTCACCTCAAGGGATAGAAGGGTACGACTTCTTAACGGAGAAGCCTGTTTGGTTAGAATGCCAACTGAGCCCGGCTTGGCTTTGATCCCCGAGTACGTGGTTCTATTTTGGGCCCTGCATGCCGCTCGACTGTTCTGACAGTCAGTCAGCTTCATCGGGCTAGTGGAACAGGGGCCCTCGGCTGTCGCGGGTCATTCATTTGACTGCCTGATAGCAGGTCTGAAAGGTAAACACGTCTGGGGAAAGGCTTGCCTTTCGGACCCTGCTCCTCTCTGTGGATGTCGTTACAGGAATGAGCCCTGCGAGCGTGTGATTCGTCACGATGGGATCTCCTCTCCCCTCGTCTCTGTCAACAATGTCTATTGTGCGTCGCACGTTGTGCATCTCTGTCACAATCTTTTGTTTATCTTGGTTTTGTTGCGTTTTGGTTTGTTTGAGCCTCTGTCTAAAGATAATCTTCTATCCCTATGGGGATGGACAATAAAGTGTTTTAAATTTGAAGTAAATACAACATTGAGGGTTTCAGAAAACTACAAATAATGCAATACAATACCCTCTGTTTATGTTGCTCTGTCTCTCTCCCTCTCTTTCTCTCTCTGTCTTTCTCCCAGCATCCTCTTTGCAGACATTGTTGGCTTCACCAGTCTTGCCTCCCAGTGTACTGCCCAGGAGTTGGTCAAACTCCTCAACGAGCTCTTTGGGAAGTTTGATGAGCTGGCTACGGTGAGTCTCAGGCTGTCATCGTCCGTTCTCACCATCCTACACATTCCCCCACACTTAGCCTAACGCTCGTAGCACGACACCTTGACAAAGGTGTTGCCACTGAGGTGACATTTAATTGCACTGATTCATCTGGGTGGACCCCTAAACCAAGCCCTAGCCCTAGCCCAAGCCCTAGCCCTAGCCGTAGCCCTGAATTTAACCCCTGAAAATCTGTTCCGGGAGTTTGGTTTTTCCCAGACCACTATGCTGGATGTCCCATGACCTCACTTCAGGCCCTCTAAGACACGTCACATGCGTTACAAGATGTGAAATGAAGCCGCGGGGCAAGAGGCTCGCTTTCATTACACGTCATCTGGAACATCAGGGCCCCATATGATGTTTAATATGATTACCCGAGGCCTCATTGGACGAAGAGATGACAGGATACTTAATCCATCCCAGATTTACCGCTGGCTAAACCTCGTCTCCACTCTAAACGGTCGGAACGTGGGAGAGTTATATCTGTACCAATCGCTCTGTTGGCGTGGTGAGCGAGAAAAAGGACGGAAAAAAAGAGAAGAGAAAGATTTGAGTCCCCATCTGTCGATATTCCATTCTTAGCCCCGGCTGTTTCAATGTAAGTCCATCCAGTGTTTGTGTTGTGTGTGGGACCAACTTGACCTGGTCGGGTATTTTCCTTGACCTGCTCTGGTATTTTCCTTGACCTGCTCTTGTGTTTAAGGACTCGCTGTTAGGGTTACTTACAGAAACAATAGACATTGTGTGATGCTAGGGACTCCTGTTTCGAACAGCACAGCAGAGTAGGCGGACTGAACTCTGACAGGCAGGCCCGTCACCTCCCCTCCCCCTCAACAATCCCATTGTGATTGATGCGTTCGGCTGACACATATCTTGGAGTGGTTCAAGGGTTGAGTCCCCCTCCCCGCCTCCCCTCCCCCGGCTTGATGATCCCCTTGCTGTCTTATCAGTGTAATCTGGCCTCCATTACTTCCACCAGGCACATGTGCCCCGTGAAATCCTTTAATCCAGGGGATTACACACAAACCCCTTTTTTTGCTTTCATAGAACATTTTCTTGGCCATATTGACAGTTCTATTCTTAGCTTGTTTGTTTACACGGTGGCCAAATTTAGAAGCAAACCCGGCTTTTTGGGTAAAGGCCAAAGTATAACGTTTCTTCTCAATGTTCCTCGAGCTGTGCTGGCGGTGTTTTGAAGCGACTTGTTGATGATTCAATTACTCAACGTGATTCTGCCCCTGCTGGCTTTACATGGAAATCAGTCGCTGATACCGCAATGTTGTTTTCAAAATGAGCCATGATAGGGAGGTGTTTTTTGGCTCCATAAAATCAGGAAAGACATTGCGGAGATCCGTGTCGTCGATCGTGTTTCGACGTTATCATAAATCCGTCCCCCCACATTGAAGCATATGTCGCCCTACCGTCGTATACCGCAAATCATTATACATGCTCAATGTTGACACGTCTCTTCAAAGCTGTGATCTTTTTACTTGCAAATGTCACCTTTTCACACTCCTACCCACAGGAGGTGGTGAAACAGTTTCAGATATAGCTGAGAGAAACAGACAGCTTGACAACCTGTCGGCGCTTTATAGATCCGCCGTGTTTTATGCTTAGTTATCGTCTTCATGTCTGCCATTGGGACAGAAACAAGACGTGACATCGTCAATGGAGGCGTCCGGGTGTAAATGTAGCATGCTTTCCCTCTTACTGCGGCCCATTGGAATGTTGTGACGTACTGTAAAACCGTCTGGAGAGGAGCTGTTTCATCATCATGATAGGGTACGAGTTCAGGATGATGTACGCCCCCTTCGCAGTGTGCTCCTGGGTTGGAATCCTGCATTTAAAGGGTGATATCAGGATGGATCGCTTTCAGTCTCCGACCATGTCACCTGACCCGGAGGACTGCGTGTTTATGCACTTGCGAGGTGACTGGGCAGCACTGAGGAAGGGAAGCGGGTGTTACGCCGATCGCAGCCTGCCCCCCCGGAACTTGCCCCCGTCATGGGAGGCTCCACCCTGCCTCGCCCCGGGGGCCACGCTCACACTGATGGAGCCTGGCAGGGAGAGGCGGCCGCACTGACTCATGGCGGGCACAGCGGGCGCGCTGTCTCTCCCCGTTCCAGACGAGGAGCGGGCGACGCCACATGTCCAGTGGGCACCGTTTCATCGCGCCGTCCCCGCACCATCCCCACGCCACCTGTCGAGTCGCTGGACTCGCCGGTCCGTGCAGGACGCGGGCCAGAAAAGGCGGAAAGTCCCCCTCCCTCCTTCCCTCCTTCCCTCAGCCATCTCTCGCTTTCTTTCGCTCTCTTTTCTCTCGTTCTGCAGTTCGCGCCTACTTTGTGTGAGGTACGACACAGCGAGTTCTGCCTGCGATTGAAGTAGAGAGAGGTCTCGTCTGATCCTGTTTCTGGGCTCGAGCTCACCCCTACAGACACTCACATCCGTGCGTGTGCCAGAGAGCACACGTTGCAAATCGTTTTTTGGAAAGAACACAGTCCCGTACCTGACCTCGCTGACTTTCGGAGGCCATCTTGGTGTGTTGCCCCCGCACAGTTACTGATCGGTCTCGCTGTGGCCCAACCCTGAAACAATACACGCTGTTGCGAAGTGAGAGATAAGGAGAGATTCTGAGCTTTATGCGGCGTTGTCGCCTGTTGTGTTTTCTTCCTCTCAGTTTCCATGGTAGAGTTTCACAGTGTGCTTCGCCACCCCTCCCTCTCTTCCCTCTCTCCTCTGAACGCCTCCTCGCTTTGTGGCTCTCACCAACCCCCCCACCCCCCCCACCACCACCACCCCTCCCGCTCCTGTTCTCTCAGCCTTTTGATTGACACCTGGCAGCCTTCCTTCGCCGTCTCCCGCGCCCCCTCCGGTTATCCCTTTCTCCTTCTCCTCCCTCTTCGTGCCTCCCTATTTAGCGGGAGTCCGATGTTATTATTATACATACGTGTTCATCGGCCCTGTTTAACTCTCTCGACGTACCGGCGCTCCGCTTTTATTACCTCCAACACACCCACGCTGCTTTGAAGAGACGCCCTGCCCAGACTAGACCTGTTCAGCTCGTCTTTCAGGCACGTAGGCTCCGCTCTCACGGGCTGTGTACCTATCTAAATAAGGCGATAAGACAAAGTGGTTCTATTTAATGGTGATTGAGGCGAGGTCAAGGTGAAGGCTGTCGCGGGTAGAGGTGAACCGTTATTCACGGAGGCGGACGCGTCGCTCGTGTTTGGCTCGAGAATCCCGGGGAGCTTAATAAACATGCTCGGTGACAGACAACGAGACCTGTTTACCCCGTCAAGGTGACGGGGTGAGAGGATGACATCAAGAGGAGGTTCCTCGTGTCCGTCGATAATGTGTGCACGGCATTGATCTGTTTGTGTGTGCTTCGGTGGACCAAAGATGGATACCGTCTCGTGTCACTCCCTTCCCCGTGGACCTGACACATGGGATATGAGACACCCGTGCTCGGCTGGGTCTTCACACTCATTTACACGGGGTGGCGTGTGCGTGTGCATGCATGCTGTGTGTCGAAATAGTATGGCGTCAGAGTGTGTCGGCTCGACGGCAAGTGGGAAGATTGCGTAGCTGACGATGAATTGCGTTTGTTCGCGTTGTCCGTGTGGTATCTCCATTCTTCAAGGTGCGTGTGTGTATCTATGTGTCTCTCCAGGCAGCCCATGAAGCTGAAGTCACGTGACAGGGGTAATCCAGCTTGGGTCTGAAGCAGCTCCTGAACCCTCGCTGGGCAGATTAAACCGAGGAGAAGCACAAAGGAGGTGGGGGAGACTTACTGTACTGGGGGCTTTCCCTGTTTCTCCAGCCTTCACCCACTCAGCCTCGCAGCAGCCCTCCACCTCTCCCTCCCCCTCTCCCTCCCCCTCTCCCTCCCCTCACCCATCTGTTGGCCCTTCGGTCAGGCCAGGAAAGCCCCCGTCCACCAGAGGAATCACCACAGCCGCCTGTCGTCCGTGTGTAGATGTTTCTTCAGGTATTTCTACAAACCGCTTGTATACCTTTGGATGGCATATAGACGAGTGACTCTGCAGGAACGTCGAGAAGGTAGCCAAAAGTCGAGAGCGGCATCAATTTGGACACACGCCGCGCGCGTGCGCGCCTCGGTTCGTCCGTCTCCTCGGCGTCTCTCTCGGACTCTCGTCTGAAATCTCTGTGGGAGAAGAGGCCTCCTTTCTGGAGTGTCCAGCTCTGCTGCGTTGTTGCTGAGTGCTTGGCAGGCGGCTGCAGGTAGCTTAACGACTCGGCCGTCCCTCGGCTCTCTCTAATTCACTAAGCTGTCTACCTGAAACGTGGCTGTTTGCGCAGGCCTCGCTGTTGGAACGAGTGAGGAGTGGAGGCTTGCCAATCCTAATCAAGATGCACAGGGGGCCGGGTGTCTTATTGGAGGCCACGAGAGAGGCCTCGGAGAGAGGTCTGCCTGATCAGTGCTGTGGAGTTGCTGTGATAGTTTGAAGCGTTTCAGAGTTTTTCAGTGTTTGTTGGAGGGTTAGGCTCTTTTGCACTGAATTGGTTTGTCTCAGCATTCCGTGGTCTTTGTGCAGCCCACATACTTTGTTCAGAACACAGAATACTGGGGGCTTGAGATGGGGGAAATCTAACACTGACAAGTTATAGTTGTTTCATAGACAATAACAAATGGTTCAGGACAGGTCGTGTTGTCATTAGGCTAGTAACTGTAAAACTATGCTGCTTCAAATGTGAGACTGTGTTTTCCCTTAGTTGGATAGTTCTTGCCGATAGGGCCCTGGCTTCTCCTAACCAAAGAAGGACGTTCGGCTTTGAAAATGTTCCAGATTAATTCCCTAACAAACCATGATTTTATCCCTTCGTATGTTTTCATATTTTCGTTGCTTGAAGCCTCCTCTTCTTTGTTGGTTTTGATTCGGGGGTGACCATATTGAGCGCAAAACACAAATCATGCCTAGCGCTCCGCGGCACATTCAGCGAGCGAGTGCAGGGTGAGCAGCGCTTGTTCAAAGGAGAGGAGTTTCCACGCTGCTAACGAGCTCACACTCTCTTCTGGAACAACCCATGTGGTCTTGCATGTTAAAAATAGAGCATCTATCTTGTCTTCAGCATACTGTTGTCACTGATTATGAGTCTATGTCGCTCTTCAAATGTCCCCCCCCCCTACCCTATGCCATCACTTCCATGGTAACAATCGGAGGTTATTAGTGCGGCAGCCCTGCCTCATTGCTTATGGATGGCGGTGGCTCACATCCCATAATGATATGTTACATTCATACCGTTTCTCTCAGACGAATGCTTGTCAATCTCTGAGCGTGTGACTCACCTTATTCACCAAAGTGAAACGGATCCATTGATTAAGCCGTGACTGCTTTTAGCTTGCGACGGTCGACAGGCATTTCGATTTGGGCTCCATGTTACAAGAGCATGGGGAGGTGCGTGGGTGGTAGGTTGGGGGGGGTGGGGTGGTAGTCATGTGTAGGAGCCTATAATAAAGGCAGGTATGGGTGGAGGACGACATGTAGGATTCACTTGCTGTAAGGGGTCCGGCTTCACTTCCTGATCCCAGTTTGAGGTCTCCTGCCACTGCTAAGAACACCAAATAGCACATTCAGTAAATGCTCACTTTTCCCCCTCCCTCTCTCCCTCTCTCCCTCTCTCCTCCCTCTCTCTCCTCTCTCTCTCTCTCTCTCTCTCTCTCCCTCTCTCCCTCTCTCCTCTCTCTCTCTCTCTCTCTCTCTCTCTCTCTCTCATCTCTCTCTCTCTCTCTCTCTCTCTCTCTCTCCCTCTCTCTCTCTCTCTGTTTATTGTAAGGTTTGTTGTGACTGGGACTGCATTGTCAATGTTGTGGACAGATATGTGATGTCCCTCTCTCTCTCCCCCTCTCTGGATGACAGGAGAAATCACTGTCGGAGGATTAAGATCCTGGGGGACTGTTACTACTGTGTGTCTGGACTGACCCAGCCCAAGACAGACCACGCCCACTGCTGTGTGGAAATGGGCCTGGACATGATCGACACCATCACGTAAGGCACATTCCAACCAGAGCGTCCGATTCCTCATCGACAGAACCCCCTCGGATCGCAGTGTTCCTGTTCTGGTGTAATAGTGCTATTTACACACACGTGCGTGTATTGATATCGATCTTTCTTTCCATCTATTTGAATGTGTTAAAGGCCCAGTCCTAGCCCCTCAAAACACACGTAGATTGTTGATAGGGCTCGCAACCCTATTCATTTGGATGGGTCTGAATTAGGCTAGCTGGAATTGTTCATGGATCCATTTGATCCGGGGAAGTCACTCAGTCGACATAACCTACCGGGTCAGGGACTCTGAGTCGACAGTTAGGAATTGTAAACATAGTGATAGTACGTTCAGATTGGTCAGGCCTGCACTGAATGCAAGCCTAGACTTAAGAAGAGGAGATGATCATTTGACCGTAAGGAAACACATCGGGATGCGTCCTGATCGAGAACGAGAACGTGTGTCTCGTTTGCATGTCTTGGCCTGCACAATTTGGAGTGAAAAAAGGGAGGGGGGGTTTATCGTGCCATGAGCTCTTCTTTCTGTTCCGTGAGGAGAGTTCGATATATCGTAGCAGCTTGTCATGCTCAATGCTGCGTTCATGTCACAGTGCTGTGGTGGTAGGACAGTGTCACTGCCAGGTGTATGGGAGATGAACTTCCAGTGTGCTATGCTTGGGAAATACGTCTATTTTCTTTCCAGCACAGTTCCTTAACATCTACTACATCTTGCCTCGGTAAAAATGTTCACACCTGTTAAGAGAGCAATCTTATCCCACGCACTGCGTCAAGTGTTATGAAACACGCCCAATTCTGAACCGAGGTTAACTGACACATCCAAGCCAACTCGGAGTATTCCGCCTCCCGAAAACGCACTGCCCCTA
>CAEFZP010000289.1:80000-130000 GCA_903064625.1 Mallotus villosus
TCCATGCTGTGTTCCATCACACAACATTAGTGCAGCCTTTCAGCGTACTGCTATTCAAAGTTCCCACCCTCCTTCCCTCCAGCGGAGGGCGCTCCGGACAGCGCCTGAGAAGCTGAGGAACCGGACCTCTGTGTCGGCCAACGTGACCCAGAGTAGCCCCGGGACCCGGGTGAACCGCTACATCGGGCGCTTGATCGAGGCAAGGCAAACAGAGTCTGACACCGCAGACCTGAACTTCCTCACGCTCATGTACAAGTGCTCTGAGCGCGAGCAGAGGGTGAGAAGCAAACACACATTCACTCACACACTCACACACACACATTCACTCACACACACACACACACACACACAGGGAACACATTTTCACAGTCACTTGTGCCAAAAGGACACACAAACCGCTTAAGAAACATCCTGTGAACACTTTTTTCATCAGATTACTTTTGAATACAATGTTGTTCCTGGCTTTCTCTCTGTCCCCCTCTCTCTTCTCTCTCACTCTCTCTCTCTCTCTCCCTCTCTCTCTCCCTCTCTCTCTGTCTCTCACTCTCTCTCTCTCTCTCTCTCCCCCCTCTCTCTCTCTCTCTCTCTCCCCCCCCCTCTCCTCTCTCTCTCTCTCCCCCTCTCTCCCCCTCTCTTTCTCTTCTCTCTCTCTCTCTCATAGTACCACCAGCTTCCTGATGAGTACTTTACCAGTGCGGTGGTCCTGTCCCTAATCCTAGCTGCCTTGTTTGGCCTTGTCTACCTTCTCATCATCCCACAGTGTGTACATGATCTGACAGCAGCATACACACACACACACCACACGCACACGCACACGCATGCACATGTTTTTGGTTTTCTTTCTGTTAGGTCTGTTCCTTAGGCTGGTTCTGCTTCTCTCTTGTCTCTCAGGGGCACTGTAGTGCTGGTTCTACTGGTCTTCTGCATTTGTTTCCTAGTAGCTTGTATCATGTACCTGCATGTCACTAGAGTACAGGTAAACCTGCACACTTCCTCATCACCCATTTTTTTTTCTTTTTTCTTTTATTCATGAACCGGAATGACTGTTTGCTTTAGATGTTTGTTGTTGTTAATGAATCACAACTAGGTTGTTCAACTGAGTCTTCACGTCTAAGTTATGCTAGTAACCCTGTACTGCTAAGTTGGACTAAGTTGGACTTCTACTAGTTTTCACTGATAGGTCACACTCTGCATAGCACTACAAATATGTATAAAAGTAACACTTTCATAAATAGTTTTTTTGTGCCAGCATAGGCAAATAATAAATATATTTTCCTTTGTGAGTTCAAATCAGCTAATTTATATGGTGTTTAAAGTCAGTGGCCCAAAGCAGAACTTTGTTTTGCATTTAAACTCAACATAAAGTCAATTAATTTAAGTTTCTCTCAACCTTCAACAAACCCCTCAGCTATGACAAGAAAGTATGCCTTGTGACTTTTCACATTTCAATTCTGCCAAGTAAGCTTCCTTCTCCCCCTTTCTTTCCTCCACTTCATCTCTCTCTCTCTCTCTCTCTCTCCTTCTTTCTATTCAACCCCCTATCTCTCTCTCTCTCTCTCTGTCTCTCTGTCAGTGTTTTCCAGGGTGCCTCACCATTCAGATCCGCACGGCTCTGTGTATTCTCATTGTGGTCTTAATATACGCTGTGGCCCAGGCTTGTGTGGTGAGTACAGCCCACAGGATTATAAAACACAAAATATTTATTTTGAATTAAAGGATTAAAGACTCATCTTCCAGAAGTTATAAAATGGTTAGAATCATGAATTAGAATAGGTCTGGTAGCAAAAAACACAAAAGGTTGCAAAAATGCTGACAGTTGTTTTTTGCTTGATGGCTATCTGACATTTTATTATATTTAGCATAAGCTGCATTGGTGTAGCATTAGCAGCATTGGTGTTAGCATAAGCAGCATTGGTGTTAGCATTAGCAGCATTAGCTTTAGCAGCATTAGCCTTAGAGGTGTGTGAGCTCTTGCACCGCGAGCTGATCTTCTCACCTCATCTCCCTACCTGCTCTCCCCCTAGGTGGGCTGCATGCCGTGGCTGTGGGACAGTGCCAAGTCCAACAGCTCCATCATCATCATTGACGAGGACGGCGACGCTAACCGCACCATGGCCGAGCTGCCCTGTGACGGCGCCCGCTACGCCTTCCTGTCCTGCGTGGTGGGAACGCTAACACTGGCGCTCTTCCTGCGCGTCTCCTGGCTGCCAAAGATGGCGCTACTACTGCTGCTGGCGATCCTCTACATCACCGTGCTGGAGCTCAGCGGCTTCCGCAAGTACGCGGGGTGAGTAGCAGTACACACACACACACACACACACTGGAGTACCAGCCTGACAGAGATAAACACCCTGTCCGTCAGTCCTCAGGCCTTGCTCTCAGATCCACTATGTTGACCTGTCACTCAAACGTGTCGGAGACAGTGATTGGCTCCCACGTGTCCGGGGGCTCCGCGTCCCTCTGTGTTTGATCTGCTGAAGAGGCACAAACAAACACGGGGCGTCGTCGGGGGCGTCGTCGGGGGCATTTGCATGTAGGAGGACATGCGCTGGAGTCTTTGTCCCCTGACAACACGTACGCTCGCTCATTTTGAAGTCTTTGAAGCAGCCCACATACTCATTAGGCTCCAAACCAGACAGCTGAGAAGAGAGAGAGAAATAAAGAGAGAGAGAGAGAGGGGGCTCGGGCCTGGTGAGGACGAAGACTGACCTCCCACTCAGCAGATCACAGATAGTGTGGGAGGAGGGGAGAGGAGGGCCGAGAGGGGGAGGGGATGAGGGGGGATGAGGGGGGAGGATGGGTGAGGAGACGTCGTTGGAGTTCGTGTTAAATATATATTTTTCTCTGTGCTGGTGTGGGCTCGCTTGTGATCGTGTTGCCACTCCCGCTCTTTTTATCTCGGTTTTCTCTTGTTTCCTCCCTATTTTCCTTTTTTCTCTTGTCTTGCCTCTCTCCCTTTTTGTCTCTCTCCTCTCTCGTTTTCTTCATTTTTTGTCTTCTCTCGGGTTTTTTGCGTTGTCCCTCCGCGCCTCGCGTTGTGTCTCTGTCTCGGGTGATGTGTGTACGTCGTGCTTTTGTCGGGTTCTGGCCGCTCTCTTTGTGCTCTTTGTTCGGGGTCGGTCCGCCTCGCGGCTGTCTCCGTCCGACTGGGGGGCGGGGGGCCGCGCGCCGGGGTCAGCTTTTCTTCTGGGGGTGCAGCCGGGCGTTCGTGTTTGTCCTCGCGCTGGCGGCGCGGCTGTCTACTGTGGGGGGCAGGCGCGGGTTCTGGGCGGGGGGACCGGCGCCGGTGGGCGCGGTGGCTTCGTGTTGCCTCTCTCCGGGGCTCGGTGCCTTTGGGGTTATGCGCGCGGGGGGCTCGCGCGCTGGGCGCGGTGCTGCTGGCGGGCGGCTCGAGGGGCGGCTGTTTCCGCTCCTCGTTGTCGCTTTTCGCTGCGTTATGGGTTCGCGCGCGCTCATTCGCTGTGTCGGTGGTAGGGGCGGCTGGCGACGCGGGGTCTTACTGGAGGGCGTCGCCTCGGGGGGAGGTGGTGAGGAGGGGGGGGAGGGGGGGTAAGGGAGGGGTAAGGGCAGAGTTGAAGACACTCACAACAATTTTCTCGAAGATCCGCTAATGAAAGTTTCTACACCGGTAAACAGATTTACAAAGCTGTTCTTTCTTGGTTTTACAGTCCGTTTTACAAAACCTCACACACATGACAGAGGTCCATGCTCACTGAATAGCATTTCTGCGACGGAGTTGCCAGCGTGCCACCCCGGCTCCACCGACAGCAGTGAGCCTCTTATTAATCCCAGTATTTTCGCAGCCGAGGTCTCGCCGTCTTATTGTAAGCTATTGACATCACTGTCGGTCCTAGCACAGTGGGGGGTCCATCTCCACACACGCACCCCGGCCCCCGGCCCGCTGTGTGGTCCATTCCGGTGTGCTGTAAGCTCTGCTGACGTCTCTGTTGGTCTGCTCCACAGTGGGGGGTCTCTCCACATCCGGGCCTGTGAGCCCATCCTCTCCCTGCTGCTCTTCACCAGTGCCCTGGCCCTCCACTCCAGACAGCTAGACCTCAAACTGCGCCTGGATTTCCTCTGGGCTACACAGGTCTGTGTGTGTGCGTTTGTGTGTTTGTTTGTTTGTTTGTTTACGTGCGTGTCGAAGTGCGTCTCACGTCTCTGGGAAGTGTTGTCCGGTGATGTTGCTGACAAAAGTTAGGAAACTTGACTACAGCGTCCAGCCATCTGTTGGAGCCATTGTATGGCCACTCAACTATCGGGTTCTGCTTAGAGAACTGGCATATTTGTAGGTGTTGGGCTGCCAATGCCCAGACTTTTGGCAGGTGTCAAGGCCTCTGGCAGATGTGAGGGTTTTGGAATGGTTGGCAGTGATGTGTCGCTTGGCGAGGGCAAGAGTAGGGCACTGTATTGGCTGTTCAAGTCTCCTATTGTTTTTATTTGTAGAGTTAGTTTACCACAGATAACTGGATCGGTGTTTTTGTCAATATCATAACATGTTCATGTGTGTTGGGCTACAATGGCTGTCCATGTTAGTTTAGTTTTGGTATTTTACTGACACCTTGTGGTCACAGAGGTGAACTTTAGACTTCAGCTCCGGGTTTTGGATTGTGAGGGTTGTCTGTGCATGTCTGTGTCTGCGTGTGTGTTATTCTACGTGTGTTTGTGTGTCTTCAGGCAGAGGAGGAGAGGGACGGCATGGAGAAGGTCAAATTGGACAACAGGAGAATCCTCTTCAACCTCTTGCCAGCGCATGTGGCTCAACACTTTCTCATGTCCAACCCCAGAAACATGGTGAGGCTCCCTTCCACACACACACACACACTCAAACACACACACACACACTGACACACTCGCACACTCACACACACACACACACACACGTTTCCTCTCTCTCTCTCTCTCTCTCTCTCTCTCTCTCTCTCTCTCTCTCTCACACACACACACACACACACACACACACACACACACACACACACCACACACACACACACACACACCACACACACACACACACACACACAGACACACTCGCACACACACACACACACACACACGTTTCCTCTCTCTCACACACACACACACACATCACCTGAATGTGAGAAACGTTCCGCCTCCAGCCGGTTGACTGCAGTGTTTGAATCCTCTCGACAGGACCTGTACTACCAGTCCTACGCTCAGGTAGGGGTGCTGTTCGCCTCCATCCCCAACTTCAACGACTTCTACATCGAGCTGGACGGCAACAACATGGGCGTGGAGTGTCTGCGTCTCCTCAACGAGATCATCGCCGACTTCGATGAGGTACCGCGCCAGTCCACCTCGCCAAAACGTCTTCTTCACCTGATTGGTGGAAGTCTTGTCTGGTCATGTTTGTGGATGAACTGAACCTGAAACGTCTGTGTTTCTCTCCCCCAGCTTATGGATAAAGCGTGCTACAAGGACATTGAGAAAATTAAAACCATAGGCAGCACGTACATGGCAGCTGTAGGCCTGGTCCCCACCATTGGAACCAAGGTACTCTTCTGGAGTGTGTGTGTGTGTGTGTGTATGTCTGTGTGTGTACAGAGAGAGAGCATGTGACTACATTCATTATGTTAGCATTATGATGTTCAAATTCACCTATCAGTTCGTCAACCGGTTTGTATCGTCTCTCCAGGCCAAAAAATCCCCTCACCACCACCTGAGTACAGTGGCAGACTATGCCATCGAGATGTTCGATGTGCTGGATGAGATCAACTACCAGTCCTACAATGACTTTGTCCTGAGAGTGGGTGAGTACTGGACATGCAGTCTTTCACGTGTACACTCCACCTTAGAGCAGTTACGGTATCGTGGCTCTGGAGAATGGGATTTAGAGGGAGCCCCAGTGTGTGTGTGTGTGTGTGTGTGAGTGATTTGTCCGGCGTTGTGTGTCCAGGCATCAACGTGGGTCCGGTGGTGGCGGGCGTGATCGGGGCACGCCGGCCCCAGTATGATATCTGGGGCAACACGGTAAACGTGGCGAGCCGCATGGACAGCACCGGAGTCCCCGGAAAGATCCAGGTACCGCTAGCTCTCCCCTGTGACCCCCCTCCCCTGGGTGTGTGACACTCTTCTTGTGGTCTCAGAGATATCCTTTGTGCATGTGTTCGCTCCTACTGTACAGCATGTCTAATGTCTTATTGTGTCTATCCGGTTGTTATGCTAAGTTGATCTTTCCGAACGAGCGCATACTCTAGTAAACACTGGTAAACCCGACAAGGCGTTTGAAGGTGTGTGTGCATGTATGCCTGGCTTGCTAATATGTAGGTGTGTATTTCTTGTTAACGTGTACCTGTGTGTGTGTGTGTGTGTGTGTGTGTGTGCGGGCATGCACCTCCCCAGGTAACAGAGGACGTGTACCGCATGCTCAAGTGTAACTACGACCTGGTGTGCCGGGGCAAGGTCAGTGTGAAGGGCAAGGGCGAGATGCTCACCTACTTCCTGGAGGGCAAGGTGCAGGGCGTGGGCACGGCCTGCACCTCCTCGGTGGCCCGCTCCGCCAGCCTGGAGCGCCGGGCTCACTCCTGTGGCCGGGCCAGCATCCAGGCCAAGCCGGGCAGCATGTCTTCCGTGGCCAGCTTTACGGTGCGTGCCAGCATGGGCACCATCCAGGCAGCCACTGGCAACAGCAGCCCCGGCCCGGCTCCGTGCCTCCCCTCGTCCTGCGTGCCCACGGTGGGAGAGGTGGACGAGGAGGAGGAGGAGGAGGAGACGGCGGTGGATGGGGCGATGGTGTAGGAAGCAGGGCAGGCGTATCGCTCAGGAGGCCGCCTGGCCGCTCCTTGCTGGTGGTTCGGTCCACCCGACCTTTCCATGCGGGTACTGGGACACTGGGACAGTCCACTTAAAGTAAAAACAAAAAGGGGGGGGCGCCGTTTTCAGGGCTGGCAGGAGCTGGTTTTTACAGATGGTAATGCTGTTCAGTGTCACCCATGATGGCTGTGGTGATTGCTTCTGTAACGGGGTGAGGGGGGGGGTGAGGGTGGTTAAGAATTGGCTTCACAAAGTTCCCCTTTCTCATAGGGGGTGACCTGAGCAAGACAGATACAATGCAAACCGACCCAATCCTCTTCCCCCACCATCCAGGAACATTTGATAGGCATACAGGTTATTTGAGGAACTCTGTCTTGTATTTTTATTGGCGAATTAGGGCCCACACTGTTATGCCTCTCCAATAGGAAGTGGGAGGCAGGGAGGGGCTAGGTGTGGCTGGTCTAGACAGTGCTAGTGGCCATGAACTATCCAGTATTACCCCTGATCACATTACTACTTTAGTATGTTCAATTATGCCAAGGATACATTTCATCCTTCATGGTGTACAAATATCATGTTGTTTTTCCATACCTATATGTTCATGTACGTATGCATGCACGTGTATTTGTATGCATGTGTGCTGTGAATCTTGAAGAGCAACAGAATAACACTAAATACTTTTTTTTACGATCAGAGTTATTTAGCCTAAAACAGCTTTTCGGCGCTTTGTTATATTACTGCATGAGTCGTTACATTTTGCGGTGTTGAGGTAAGAAATACCGAAAAATTCCTACCGAAAGGAAACCAAAGCACAGGTATTGCTGAACAAAATACAATAATTCTCAGAGCAAGGCCTTTGCGGCCTCAAAGAAAACTGTAGCCGGGGGAAATATTCACAGACAGATATTTTCCTCGACACTGACCTAGAGAGAAATCGACTTGCCTGTCCTTGGTACGTGTGGCTTGCAGCTGGTACATGATCAGTCCCAGGTGTTGATTGATATGATCACTATCACCTGTTCGAAGAAGCTGCACCTGCGGATTTGTTTCTTGTGTTTTGTGTTGTTGATGAGACACGCACGCGCGCACACACACAGTTCCTTGAAACAGTCCGTGACCCGGCCGTTCACTATTGACCCATGCTTGTTATTCCTCCAAGGCTGTATCTGATAAAGGGGGTGTGTGGGAGTGTGTGTGTCTGTGTGTGTGTGTGTGGCAGTGTGTGTTGAAGGCATTAGGGGAGCGTGCGCTGACCCACAGAGCAATGCCCTCCTCTTACAGAAGGAAGAAAAACACTTCTAGGATGGAACTTTGGTTAATGCCAAATGTGAACTGGGCCCAAATCAGGATGGATATTGTCTCTTTCTTTCTTTCTTTCTTTGTGGTTTTATTGTCAGTTTCTCTCTCTTTCTTTTCATCCCCTTCTTTTTCGGTCTCTTCCTCTCCTTCTCTCTCACGTTCTCAAAAGCACAGACACGCACACACATACTGTATACACACCCACGGACCATCACATTCACAGACAAGCGCATAAGCACACAAGCTATACATACTAAACATAGTGCTTTATATTACAGTTAGACATCTAGAGAAAAGTCATCTATAGCGATACATTGCATAGTGCACAGAACTTTGGTTCATCTAGTGAAATTCATTGTGGCACATTAAACAACTGTCAGATTCTAGGAGCACGAGTCAGTGTTTATCATCTCAAGATCACAATGTGGGCACAATCGAAATATCATTTCTTTTTTAGATTAGACCTTTTACTCAGTCTGCAAAAATGTAAATACTTCAAGTTTCAAGTTTTTTGCCTTACTTAATAATAAGCTTACAGTGAATGAAACCTGCCTTTTTAGCTAACAACTTTGATATGCAGATCATACTTTTGTAAATAGCAGAAAGCTGTAAAGTATGTTGTATCTTGTACAGTGTAAAGTTGAGTAATCTAACATTTTGTAATAAACACATTATTGGTGTACAATATACAAAACATTGTAGGTTGTTTTATTATTGTGGTTTGAGTCCAGCCTTGTGCTTAGTATTGAGTTTATGAGTTAAAGAATTTCTCTAACATGAACATGGAAATCCAGAAATAAAGAAAACAATTGAAAAAGGAAAAGAATAGAAGATAGAATTCTGCAAGTCATTTACAGCCACTGAGAAAAACAAATTGGACCCAACTAACATGACCCTGTGACGTCTGTAAGGGGCCCAGGCAGGAAGCATGGTCATGGGGTTTCTCCAGCTAAAGTATATGACCTTCGAACCATAAAAAAAAGTTCCCTACATACTTTGTCTCAGCAATGTCACCGCCAACGGCCAGTCTACGGAGCCTTTGTGTGCCTTTCCACTGATCAACACGAGAATGTCACCATGTCTCAAACATAGAGCAGGGACCAGTGTTTCCCTGGAGTCGATGTGTGCTTTGCCAAAGGCTCTCTGTAACAGCAAAGTCAATAGAGCATCTCGCAGACCCAGGCTGCTGGAATCAGACAGACTGTTGTGGAGATTCTCAATGAGGTCGGGAACAAGGAGAACTCTCCAAGAACTCTGTGTTCTGAGGTGACGTACGAAACAGTCAAGGGCGAAATTGTGTGTCATACATTGGGGTGATTTTGTGAGAGAAAAAAATGGCATGCTGAGTCATACTATAGCTCTGTAAGATTACTGTCTGTCTAATACTGAGTTGAACTTACCTAAAAGGTACGTCTGAAAGTTAGCAAGCAACATTAGCAAATGCAATATTCACCTAATAGCCTACTCTTAATGGCAAAATGTGCCTCATAAAAAGTTCAACCTCACCATAACCATGGGGGCAAGGATTATTAATAAAGTATGACGTGGATTCTAAAAGATTGGTTGTTTTTTATGAAACACAAGTGGAATGGCACCTTTCCTTGATCATTGGGGGATGTGTCCCTCCATCCTCACTGGGAATTTTGCCCTTGAATACATTTCGACCATGGAGGACTTCGACCTTGGTCCAGATTGATTGATACCTAGTGGTATCATAACAAGATTGAAGAGGTTATTGGGTGTCATGTACATCATTTTTCAGATTACAATATTTTTTTACTAAGCAAATATTATCTGCCATTGTTCATTCAAGGTTGGTCCCAAAGGACTTTCTTCTGATACATGACTATGGTTAATAATAATAATGACAAGCCCATCTGTGACAAGGGGAACTTGAATGAATGATAGCGACATTGTGTCTTCACTTTGGAGTAAAATGTATTCCCTAAAAGAGCTGAGCTGCGTGTAGAATGAACATGTTGTGTCATGGCCATGCTATCCTCTTTACCACCACCAAACAGTTCAAATAACCCAGTTGGTCCAGGTTCTTGTTGTCAAACTTTAAGAACCACAATGACCATCAATAAACAGGCATGAAACTCTTATTTTTGTGTCAGAACATTTGAGCATAATCTTCTGCAACTAATCGGCAATCTCCAATCTCCCCAAATGGACTCTTATGTGACTAAACCCAAACGACCTCCTGAGAGACGCACTACTTCCACATTTGTCGCTGAAACACAATGACACAGACGGGTCCAGAGTGACCATGATTCAAGCTGCAGATGATTTGGTCACATGAAGTCCATTCCCCATTAAGCCATGTCGCTCTCCAATGCTACGATAAGACCACAGAGCTGAGGTAAGGTCAGCCAGGCAGAGCTCAATTACACAAACAAACTCTCCCTCTACTGTGACCCGTGGAGTTCAGCCAATCCCGGTCAAGCTGAGCCATCAAATCAAAAGGATGTCAAAAATCAGTTGTGATTACAGTGACAGTGACCCTGTGTCATTTCGCTTCTTCAAAGCGCTTCTACTCAATCTGGGTCAATACGGAATGGTTGATTAACTAACAACAAGCTGCACAGGTCACACACACTTTATATGCCTGCACCAATCACGTGTCAGGGACCAGAGTGTGTCATCGTTCACACACTTCCATGAGGTTTTAATAAAAGCATTATCACATGAGGGATTAAATAATATATGTCAGCACGGCTGGGATTTGGTCGTTCACAAAATTGTGAAGTTTGTGACAATCCAAGACTGATAATGATAGCTAATGCAATTAACTGGTATTGGAACACCTTTAAAGCGGAGTGATACGAGTATTAGTTAAGTCCTAGGGCTGATATACTCTATATGAGAGCTCATGGAATGCCTCTTGTCCAATCAAATTACTTGGTCGAAACAAACTGTTGTATGATGAAGCTTCAATCACAGCTGTAATTACTGACTGGTGGTTTAAAGCAATCAAAGCAATTACAAACAGCTGTGTCCCAGAGTATTTTAACGACCATTTAACATTTTAACTTCCATGAGAGAACCCCAGCTTACACAGCAAACTTATTCAACTCTCTTCATAAGCAAAGAGATGCTATGAGTATTCATCAGCAATATGTGAGTCTGTTTCAGTATCATTCTTTGGTATATTTTATGGAATAATGTTTAACCGTAGTGTTTAACTAAATAAGGTTTAGGCTGTGTTTTGTAGAAAAAACTGCTGCTGTTCCAAGATTTCCCAAGTCAAATATACATGTTCAAAATCAACTGGTGTTAAGGAAATGGGTTGTGATTGATAGGAGGATGCTTTCCAGCTCGAGACTATACAGGAGTGTGAGGAAGATGAGGCAGAGAAGGGTGAGGAGGCCGAAGATGAGGGAGAAGAAGAGGAGGACGAGTCTGAGGAGGAGCAGCTCAGAGTGATGAGGCCTGGGCGCTTGTCAAGTTCCCTTGTTCTGGTGAGGCTCCTCGTGACGCTTGTCCTCATTATTTGACACAGCCTGTGTTCCAGTGGTGGCTAGAGACTGGGGAAATTAGGGAGGACAGGAGGAAAACCAACTGAATTCATCATGTCATTTTACACAAGTTGGCAACTTCTCTACTTTCTTTATGTTCAAGTTCTACTTTGTTCAAATCCGACTAGCGACTAACTGATGCAAATTTACTATAAAACTAAGGCAGGGTGATGCTCCTGAAGCTAATCCCCAAATTTGAATGGCTGTGACTAAAATCCACAAGGTGTTCTTCCCCAGTCCATTGTGTCTGTGTGCATCAAGTGTCTCTGTAATCCTCTCGCTCATGCACCACTTACTGCCGTTAATTGCCTTGTTAGCTGGAGGAGCAACGCTCTCCTGCCAATCCATTCCGGTTAGAAGTCCTTAGGACTGCTACAGCAAGCTAACTGTTAAATTGGCTAACGCAAACCATTGCATGATTAAACATTTCCAATGAAGAGATTGTTTTTGAAATGATACTGAGGTTTGGTAATGGTTTATTTCAACCAATTAAAGGTGAAACAACATCCTTTGCCTCTGAGCCAGCCTCCTGATACGTTCTGACATGGGTCCTCTCCTGATACAGGATGATACGTTAACACGGGAGAGGATGAAGGATCATTCTGACCCTGGGCCCACAACTCCTGGGACACCAGAGGACTTCTGTGTGAATGTCAGCCCACCCAGGGCCCCTCGGTCTGGTCTAGAGAAAGCATATCGTAAAGGCAGTGAGGCTGACGGTGGAATAAAGGGCCAGGTAAATAGCCTTTGCATTGACACAGTGGTTTTCAGGTGCTAAATACTATAGTCCTTATTGTTTCCATCTGATCAAGTTCTTCAGAAACATGAGGAGACCAACTGTTACAAGCAGAAGACTATCAGTAGAGTCCTCAGTAGAAGAAACAACAAGCAGACCTGGGAAGAAGAGACGAGGAAAAAGAAAGGTATGCAGGGGGGTTCTCTCATGTGCACCTCCTGATCTGTTCACAAAAACCTTCCTATAGAAACGTTGTTAAATATTTTGTTTTCATTGCAAGCTTTACAAAACTTTTTTTTTACATAAAAAAGTAATTATTGTACCTTTTACCGTACCTAAGTGTTTTAACACTGGTCCCCATGCCTTGTAAAACACACTGCTACTCTTTTCCTACATCGTAGAATCTAAGCTTGTCCAGATGATTGATCTAGGCTCTCTCAGCCACATCTCAAATGAAGGCACAGCATCACACTTCCACAATTGCCAAATACAATTTTTTTTGTGCCAATATAATACCCAAATCCCCCGGCCCTTTGTCACTGACAGAGCTCTTAGCTCTAACCCTAACCCCAATAAGTCCAGAATGAGCTCAGGGAATGTCCAGAATTGATGTGAAAGGATGCCAGCTTAATTCTTATGTTACAACATGGTGATACACTGGGATACATCATGTTTACTTTTTAGAGCAGCCCTTTTGTATAACTTTCATTTGTATGTCTGGTATTTACCAATCATAGGTGAATATTCATCAGACACTTTTCCCCAAATTCCTCAGTGAGGGGTACACCTATTTCTGTCTCCCACTCAGTTCTATTCTATAATCGAATCTATTATTGATATAGGGTTGGCACCGCTCTTCAATACCCTGGTGGAACATTATTGCACTGCAAGGTAAGGTTAGCCCTATTTGTTTTGCGGTACTGTAGCACAAATTTATAAGGTAGCACAACATGACGGAACACTGGATCTCTAGACACAAAAGGCACCGGGCAATCACATGTGGATGGTTCGAAGGTGTGGTTGGATTTTTTAGGATGTTCTAATATTTTTCCATATTTTCAAGGAGCTGTGTACCATAGACGTTCCCTCCATATTACAATGTTTTTTTAGTCTTAACACGTCTGTTTCGAAGGGCTGGGGGAAATGTTCTGTGACAGACTGCTCGCTTTATAGAGAGCCTGGCTCGTGTCTTCTCCTCAATGCTCTGTGAGATTACAACTTTTCCAGAAAGAGAGGGTTTAAATGTGTAGCTTGGTAGTAACATATCAAATCTGTGAGACTGAAGCCTTCCTAATGTTTTGTTTTACATAGGTGTTTCTTGTTTTACATAGGTGTTTCTTGTTTTACATAGGTGTTTCTTGCTTATATACTCAAAACTTTATATTACAGCCAGATAAAGGGGATTATAAGAAATTCACATTTCCTAAAATAGCTTTGTGGAATACATTGGATTAAATGAAATGGGCAAACCACCATCTTAATAACATTTACTCTCCCAACCAGTGACAGTTGGAGAGTTTTCCAGAAATCTGTGTTCTGTTTGGATGGATTATTTTAAGTTTCCACTTCGCCTCAAGTAATAATCAGGTTTTCTGGTAACAGTCCCCCCAGGTAAGTATCCCTGTCCTTGGTAATCTAAAAGGGCACACATTTAGCGTGGAGCTATTCTGGTGTAAACCTTGTGTAGTCTTAACATTCTGTATACTCCCTTTGTTCCAAGGGTCAAAAATGACAGCCTTCACTAAACCCCTAAAATAAATCAGTTTACAGTCATTTAATTTTGAACCTCAGATATTTTTTGCAAGAAGAAACAAACCTGTCATCACTTTGTGAATATCTGTCTTTTCCCTCTTCAGTGCAGCGAGACTGCATTTAATCAATGGACACCACTCACCACTCATTTCTATTATTTATTACACATTTGCTCTCATGACTTCAGGAAAGAGAGAAGTGGTGAAACTGCATCTGTACCAGAAATCACTAGCACCAATAAAATACATGTCATCTGGTGTGTGTCTGTGCTTTCTGTTGTGTGTAAATCATTTTAACTGCTGGGTCAATCTTTGTACCCTGGTGGTGCACAACTTTCATGAAAAAATGAACGGCCAAGTTTCATTCTGGGCTGTTGTTGTATACATTGTGGCTAGAGGTTATATGGCTAAAACGAATCCATTGAAGAGAGGGTGCCCCTGTCTGGTGCTGTGGTATAGAGGAAACTTGGGACACATCATGCCTTGTGATAAGACTTGCTGTGAGATGTGCAAACTGAATCTGTATCCAGTCAGTGAAATCCTTCCCTAAGCCAAATGCCTCCAATGATCAACTGGTTTTGATTTGAAGTTGTCTCTTTCACAGGGTGGTGATCCTCTCCCTCAGTGGCTGGTGAATCTGATGTACGACATTGAAGAGGCCACCACACACCAGCTAGTTGTTGAGTAGGTTCCATGTGTCATGTATGTTTTGATTCGCAACAGTATTAAAGGATTCCTCACTGACAGTGAGTTGACACTCTATTTGGGTTCTGATCCGACTAGTTCTCATTAGGGTTGTAAAGAGGTGGACATGTTTTGGGAAAGGGCCAGGGATGGTTCAGAAAAGCATTACTGTTTTCAATTTGAGGGATTTTCTGTAATCATACTGTAGCAACAAGGGACGTAGGCGGGGCGAACAGCACAGCACCACTCAAAAGCCGTTGTGGTACTAAATAGCAGACGTGTATTGAAATTAACAACAAAAAACACAAGAAATGAGCTTCTGCGGTTGAGGCAACGGTCTGGACTGGTCGAGCTGGGCTGTTTGGACCCCCACTCCTCACTGAAAACACACACACAGGAGGAGTTGGTTAGACAACGGCCGTCAGCATGTGTTGGAGTCCAGCTCCCACTCACCACACCTGCGCACCTGTCCATTAATACTGTTATAAATGATGTATGGACATCGCAAACAAAAAACGTATACAATTATAAAAAATAAAAAAATAAACATTCCATTAATTCCCCCAAATTTCCAAATACTACCATGGAAAGTTTTCACCATTCCACATTTCAACATTTCCGGAATTTTGCAACTCTGGTCGGTGTCCTGTTTAAACAGATGATAGGGACAATGATTGTTGAGCAGGAGGAATCAGTAAAGACAAAATACACTGGACTTAAAATGCACAAAATTGTATTTCATCGGAATGTAGACTTTCGTAGTGGAACAGCATACCGGTAATGTATCCCTGACTATGACAGGGAAGTCTAACCGTAGGTAGACGAGGCCATGCCCATAGAGATGTTCATATAGTGTCCAGTGGAAAGGAGTAATCAAAGGATCATTCTAGAGGGCTAAGGCTGCATGTGCGTGTCGGGGGAGGAATACTACACCAGGAAACAGCCATTTACTGAAACCCTTTTCCAGACAAACATGTTTTGAGACAAGAGAAATAATCCATATTGTTACCATGGTTATGCAACACAAAGTGGGTCTTGTTTGCAAGGCAGATAAGAAGGACCTTCACCAAAGATCAAAGAAACTCACAAATATGTTTGAAGAAATAAGAAAGGGAGTAGAGAAAGAGAGTGCCATTGTGTTACAACTTCTGTTCAACCTTTTTAGAAGGAATGAATGAATTGACAATAACATTTTCTAGAGGTCTCGAGAACTTGTCAGCTGGAGGATTTGCAGAAAAAAAGTGTTTGTTGCACACAAATGCATCCACGTCTTTTCAAGCTGTTAACCATGTTGACATGATGACGGTATCAAGTTGGCTCTGTGATGTTAACCACGAGGTCAACCACAAATTTACTGTAGGGGTTGAGGTTGTTATTGTCAGTTCATAATCACTCAGTGTTCCAAAATCAATATTGACAAGTGCTCTTCTGAACTTTAGTCCAGGTCTACCCACTCCATCCAGAGGTCATGCACCTAATACAACTAGCCTGTTCAAAATATTTAATATCTGGAGTCACCATGTCAAACATTAACCCTGCAGAGGCCAGAGACCTGTATAAATACTGCCAAGCTGCTGCTTCGAGGAAATCAGTTTAGAAGGAAACCAACTGCTTGGCCTCAAATCTCCAAAACACATCAGAATTTTTTTTGAAGACCCTCCTAAGTTTCTGAAAGCCTGGCGATGACTGGAATATACGAGAAGCTGACGCTGGTGTTGGGGGTGGCCCTTGCTTTCCTGGCAGGGGGGCTGTCCTCCCCTGTGGTGGGACCCGAGCCCATCCGATGTGCCCCCTGTACCCAGGAGAAGCTGGACCAGTGCCCTGCCATTCCCCTGAACTGCGGGCAGGTTCTGAGGGAGCCCGGCTGTGGCTGCTGCCAGGCCTGCGCCCTGGAGAGGGGGGCCTCCTGCGGGGTGTACACGGCCCACTGCGCCCAGGGTCTCCGCTGCACGCCCCAACCTGGGGAGGCCAGACCACTCCACTCCCTCACCAGGGGACAGGGAGTCTGCACTGAGGACGGGGGACAAGGTAAAATCCATGACTGAACCCACCCCCAGCCTTATCCGTCACATGTTTCTACATTGATTCTTCTTCTTCTTCTAAGTTATTTCAATCCTTATGCTGCACACTTCCGAGTGTACTTTGAATTCATCCGCGCCGTCTTTTCATGACAGGTTGAGGTTTAATGAAGGTTCATGAACTCTTGTTGATGTTGAAGGGCTAAGCTGACCTAGTTGCCTCCCCACAGAGGAAGCCGATGGCCTGCCGGATCACAGCTCCCTGCCTTACCTGCTGGGCCTCAACACGCCTTCCGACCACCGCGACGCCGCCGAGGCCCAGGAGAGCATCAAGGCCAAGGTCAACGCCATCCGCAAAAAGCTGGTGCAGGTACAGACACACACGCACACCACTAGCATACTCATCCTGGCTCGCTGTTATGGGATTTGGGGCACGATTTGAAAGTCTGTTGTGGAAAGTTACTTTCCAGACCTCTAGAGGGAGCACTTGCTGTCCAAAGAAAACACTTAGCTTTGTTTCCAAATCCAGAAGTTTATTATGTGGCATTTATTTAAAGTGTGGTTATGTTTGCATGCTATCGTTTTATTTCTGAATTAATTGTACTGTATTGTGTGTGTATGATGAATTATAACCCCAAAATACTCATCTATTTTTCTTTCCCTTTCTCCTAATCTCTCTTCTTCAGGGCCCCTGCCATATTGAGCTGAATGCGGCACTGGACATGATCGCCAGTTCCCAGCAGAAACTGGGGGAGAGGTTCACCACCTTCTACCTCCCTAACTGTGACAAGCATGGCTTCTACAAGGCCAAGCAGGTGAGGCCCATCTCCATCGCCTCAACAGGCACCACAGACAAAGAGAGACATGGGTTAGCATGCTACTTTGAAAGACTGGTAGGGGGTTCAACTGAGGATAAGTGCTAGCTCATGACTATCTCTCTTCTTTTCTACTCTCTCTCGGCCAGTGTGAGTCATCTCTGGCTGGGCCCCCTGCTCGCTGTTGGTGCGTGTCCTCCTGGAATGGGAAGAAGGTTCCGGGATCGAGTGATCTGGCGGGGGACTCTGAGTGCGATCAGCAGCTGACTCACTAGTGCTGTGATCAGACACACACACACACACACACACACACACACACATGAACCCGGGCCAGGGAGAGATGCATACTGCCACTCTTTCACTCAGTCGAAGGAGTAAACACACAGCATGCTGTAGGTTTCTGCGAACTTACACACAGCCACCTCCTATACTAAGTTTCTTTTACAAACACACGCAAACACACACTCATTCACATAAACACGCAACATCAAATTTTATTCGAGAGAAGCTAAATTGCTCTTAATTTATTGACATGACGTACGTATCAAGCTTTATTTATTCAAAATGTGTATGTGCTCACTAGTTTGAACCATTTGTAATTTTTAGATTATTTATATGTTTGCCTATTTTCTGATTGTAAATAGGGGAACACTGTATACATTTGTGTTTGTGACTAAATAACTCCATGGCTGAAGACCACAGGTCACCAGCTTTGCCAAACCTCATTCAGGATCTTCAGGAGCTGTTTTTTGATTCATTCAAACGCTGGACTTGTGCACTGCACGGAACAACACAGCCACTCATTCAACATGTTGACAGTGTCGGAATGTATCTTCATTGACGTTTCCTCAATGGGTATCGGGGAAATAGTTAAAGTGCCACAGGTATGTGCGCCGTGGCCTAACACAAACAGCATCAGGGCTCATCCAGGCCAAGTGCTCAGCTTTCGGATGGGCTTTTTTCTATCTTCCTCTGCTCTGTTCATCTACCTCTGCTGGTCTCTGCAGGCCTCCTGCTTCAGCCAGGGGGTCATGGGGGGCACCTGCCCTCCCAACCCTCCACATCCCTCCTCATCTCCACCCCTCCCACTCTTATGTTATATATCGCTCTGAGAGGACATTTGTATTGATTTTGGTTTGAACTTTTGTTCTACCGGCAAGGTTTCTGTATTTATAAAGATTATGTGTTGTCTATATGCTACTGTTGGTTGTCGATATTGTGTACCTTTTTGTCTGACCGCTATAGTTCACAAATATGCTGCTATTGACTTGGTTGGTTGGTTAAAATCAAGTATGTTGACTTGTTTTGTAATCCCTTGAATGTTCTTTCAATAAATGTTGTTGTATCAGTTTATATTGCCTTTATTACTTAAAAATAGACTTTTGAGAGGTAAAATACATTTGCATCATACAGTTGCGTTATACACGCACACAGAATTTTGCCTACAGGCACAGCTAAATAATGAAAAAGGTCTCACCGCGTCGTTAATACAAACAAAAAACCTACACAGAAATGTGAGATGACAAGGCTTGTCTCCTTTATCTCACACACCAGCTTATGCAAATGACACAGCTTAAAAACAAACAATAAAACAAACACTACAAACACAATAAGGCCCATAACGATTGTGGCCTTCTTTCGATGCAGCAGAATCCAACAAAAATTATAATAATAATGCATTGTGTATGAGCTGCATATGAAAAATCTGACTTGAATTTCAACTCCCTTTCTCAAAGGGTCCTGAGGAGGAGGAAGTGAGCATGCAGTGAAACGCTGAATGGATTCAAAGCTGTTGCATGCACTGGCATAGAGAAACATGGCATGGGTTACCATGGGGACACTGTACTGTACCATGCATACTGTCTGTCTGTGCCCATTATATGGTTAATAAAGTGCCTTTATGCACTTAATGTCTCTCATACAGATATGCAGAGAATATACGACACAGATAGAATTCTAGCACACCACACACAGTCAGAATCACAAGCTTACAATGATTCCATTACAGTACCATGTCGCAAACACACACGTGTATAGTGCCATTTAATTGTGCGTCGATGTCTATCTCTCCTTGACAGAGTCTCTGGGGGAGGTGGGCTCAGGGTTGACCCCTGTGCGATCAAGTTCACGATCGAAAATCCAGAAATGTCTGCACTTCTCAGAGATGCACCAGGCTGGTTGAACTTCTTGTGTCTGAGTCCAGCTGCACACGGATAGCAATGGAGAGAGGCGCACGACTAAGGGAGTTGAACTTGACCTCCCCGCCCCGCCTGCCCTGCCTCTAGTAAGGCCCTATGAGCTCCAGAAACAGCAATGCCAGCCCTCCACAGCTCTGCTGTCAGAGCCACGGTTGACCTCTCTCCCAATAACCGCTGTTCCTCTGGCTGTTTACAGTTCCTCTCCGCCTCTCTCCCTCTCCCTCTCTCCCTCTCCCTCTCTGTGTGCTTCCATCCTATTGGCTCTCTGAGTTGTAGCATTGGGCGTCTCCTTTCTCCTTGCCGTCGAAGCCTGGCAGCGGCTGGCCATACTTGTCCACACACCAGCAGAACCCTCGCTTTCTGCCCTTGGATGGACGACACTACCAAATAGAGGGAGAGAGGGAGAGAGAGAGAGAGAGAGACAGGCACGGAGAGGGAGAAAGAGAGAGAGAGAAAGAGAGAGAAAGAGAGAGAGAGACAGAGAGAGAGAGATAGACAGAGAGAGGGAGAGAGAGAGAGACAGAGAGAGAAAGAGCGAAAACGACAAAGAGAAGATCCTTACATAACCATAAATACAGTCCAATATTCAGAAAGATGGACCAGAGGCTGCTTGATCGGCAGTGCAGAGTAGCAGCTAAAGAGCGAGGGCCATTAATGGAAGCCCTTTTCTGCTGAGTAGATGCAGACTTGGCCATGCGACACGTGATGGTATTTTGAGCTGCTTTTACGGTCTACCTCCAGTTCCACACACATATAGAGACCTTAAAGGTAAACAGAAAGCTGGTCAAATATTTGCTTAGGCCCGTTTGTGAACAACTGAGACCCGACATCTATTTTCAGAAGCCGGTGGCCAGTACAAATCATCTGTTGCTGATTATACCGTACAGCCTCAAATTATGGGTACTACAAATGACTTACAGCGTCTCTGGAGCAAACCAAAGGCTGTTGTTTTACTGCCAATTTTACTAAAGGTCAAGATCCTCTCTAGTAAAACATGCAGCGATTCATTTGAAGGACAAATACAAAATCTGTCCATCCATGACAGAGAGCTTAGGGGTTTGATCAGAAGGAAGATCGACCGCTTTCTGGCCGCATCGTCGCTGCACTTCCTACTTGCACTATTTGTACGTCAGTGAATACGTTGAAATATAAATGGATGCATATCTGATCTGAGTCGTTTGAAACTGCGCTTCTGTGGCATGTTCTGTGAGACATAAAACTATCTACACAAAACTTACATGAGAACAAAGTTCCTGCATTACACCCTCGCAAAGAGATGGAGGAAGATGCCATAAATGTAAATATGCACTCCATAAGATAAAGTGTGCAGTTAGTGTACAATTAGTGCTTTGGACACTGTAATTATTGTCGAAAAAAAGCCACATCTATATGTAATTGAGGAGTAATTACAAAGAGGTCAAATGTGCATTTGGTGAATGCATCCAATTCAACCAGTACTCCTACTTAATGTCCCCCCTTCCGACAAACACACGCATACACGTGGACTCCGTGTCGACACGTACAGGTAATAAGCTCAGTCTGGCCCTCAAAGGCATCCGGCAACCACCCCGACGATGAAAAACACCAAACGGCTGCTCCGCCCTGCTCGTGACGGGGGCGAACACACATACACAAAACGAGACTTTAGGGACATTCAAAATAAACAGACACAATGAGACCGCCGTGCATTAGGCTGCTGCCATGTAATAAGGAGCGGGCTTGCTTCGGCGGGCGGCGTGGCGCGCGGGAGACTTAAGTGCCTCCATATGAAAAGCAACGGGTCCCACTCATTTATTATAAAGCGATTGTGGCCGCGCCGCGCCAACGCAGGGACGGACGGCAGCCTCTATTTCGGGGACTGGCTTTTCCCGAGTCCGACAATTATGGGGGCGAGCGCGTCGGGTGCCGACGGCCACCTTGACGTCTGTCTCTCCCTGGGAGGGTTAAGCGTACACCCCGTGGCCGCCATCTCGGCCTCCTCTTGGCTCTCGAGGGCTCCGCTCTGCGGTAGACGACTCGCTGGGGCCGAGCCGTTCTGGTCTCCGTCCCCCAGGCAGTGATGAAGCTCTAATAAGCAGTAGGGAAGCACCTCAGGACGACAGCTCGACATCTGTTCTAGATCTGTCGATTGGGGATCTGGAGGAAGAGAGTGACTGGGAGAGTGACTGGGAGAGTGACCGGGAGAGTGACTGGGAGAGTGACTGGCAGGGACTGGCAGGCTGGGAGGAATCATCTAAGATGGGCGTATTGTATGTTGCTGGTAGGGCTTTTGGCTTTTATATTATTGATCTAAATGGGATCCCCTGTTGCGGATGCTCGGTAGCGGTGGAACTCAGAACAAAGCCGGGCTCAAAGTTTAGTTTAGTTCTCTACTAAAACAAATATGCTTCCGAGAGCTTTGGTGTTTTAATCCACTCCCCTACCTGTTTTTTCTTATAGAAGCCTTTCTTGTCACAGTTCGGTATGCGGAATCCTCGCGGGTTCAGTATGTCTGTGATCTTCAGGCCGTTGAGAACGCTCTCCATCTCTCGCCGACACGGACCCTACACAGAACAGGGTGCAGACAGAAACACACATCAGGATCTCCTCAGTTCTCACATGCATGGAATGATTTCAGAATCAGGACCAGATTACTGTGCTGAGAAATACACTCGAGTTCAGTCTCGACATTGTGTTAATCCTACAAAAATCCAGCTAACCGGTCTTCAATAATACTCCAACAATGGTGGCCGGAGTATGAAAGCTAGGTAGCTGATATGAAATGAATTTATCTTGCGAACTTGTGAGGGCTTACGTCTGGGCCTAAGCTAATTATGACTGTAACACTTCACACAAAGGACAGGGGATTAAGTGCCTTCAAAGGGACTCTGGTCACTGATCAAAGCAACGAGCCAAAGCTCATTCCTTGTGCGCACTCGCTTTCTCTCAGAGGATCAAAAATAGCAGCGGGGTTTCCAAACGGGTGTACGCAGGGGCCTATCCATCATCCTCTGTGTCTCTCTCTCTTCGCTGTACGCCCCGGCACGCGGACGCCTTGCGGCCAAGCAACCGCCTGACCCGGTCAGCCACAGAGCCACCGTACCCCATCGCCGCCAAGCCAATCTCTGCCTCCTGCCCTGCCTGCCTGCCCTGCCAGCCGTCAGCACCAATACCCCAAACATTTCATCACCCGCAGAGAGAGAGCGAGAGAGTGAGAGGACGAGAGAGAGAGAGAGAGAGAGAGAGAGAGAGAGAGAGAGGCATGAGGGAGAGAGAGAGAGAGAGAGAGCAGAGAGGGATGGAGGGAGAGAGAGAGAGAGAGAGAGACGAGAGAGAGAGATCGAGTAGATCGCGAGTAGATGCAGCGCGTGACTGAGGGATGCGGTATTTCGTATGTCTGTAGTGAGCGGTGGCTGATGGGAGGGATGGGAGGGACGGGAGGGATGGGAGTCTTTGCGGTCGAGGTGAGGGAGGGAGGGAGGGAGGGAGGGAGGGAGCGTGAGGGAGGGAGGGACGGGGACACCAAAACACTGAGGGAGCCGAGGAAAACATCCCCTAGTGGGTTGTTGAGAGAGAGAGAAACACTTGTGGACAGGGAACACTGGGTACTTACATACTCCAGCTCCTGCTTGGATTCCACAGAGAAGTTCTGCTGGTCTGTGCTGAGCATGCCAGGGACTTCCTCCATTTTGAAGCTCTGAGCTCTCTTCAGCTGCACCCGTCGGAGGACGTCAGCCTTGGCGGGGTTGAGGATAGAGGGCTGCTGGGGCGGTCTAGGCCCCCCCTGGGGCCTGCGAGTGCTGGAAGGGGTCTGGAGGAGTGGGGGGGCTGTGAAGCTTCTCTGCTCCTCCTGAACACCAACACTCTCTGGCACAACCAGATAAAGATGTTTTTATTTATTTTTTCGAACCAGTTTTACATAGTAACACAATTAACAATCATTTAGGATCAATAAAGTGAATTAAATTCAAAAATATACTACGCTGAGCAACCTCATAGGTAGGCAGATCATTAATTATCTACTGAAATATAAATATATTTTGAAGAAATCAGTAGAATGTTGATGGCATCACAGACCCAAAACCCTTTTTACATACATCACATCTTTACTGTTACTCTAGTAAGTATTCGGTGTCATGCCTAGTTCGACTGTAGTCTACAGAGTAGATATAGTATAATATGATTTATATTGATTTATTATATTTCAAAATAAATTGTATCCAAAAATATTAGCCAAAATCCGTGATGATAAGCCTAAACTTCAAGTTCGATCCAAGCTGAGAAAATGTGTCATCCATCTGCCAAAAGTAACTAGTTTCTGGTCTGTTGCGAGGACGCAGCTATCAACCTGTGACGGATTGATCCCTTCCCTTTTACAATTGGAAACCCAGATACACCAAAAGAAAACCGCTGTCTAGAATAAATTGCCTACCTGGTATCTCATTAATTGGAGGTATGGTGCTGACGGGTCTTTTGTTGGTTGAGTTTGCACAAATCCCACGTCCCTCCAGCAGAGCTTGTAGAGGTTTGTTCTCTCCAGGCTGATGTAGACAGGTCATACCAGAGCCGCATCTTCCCGTGTAAACCCCACATGGCTGTCCAAGGACCAGGGCGCAAGTCATACAGCAACCGCAACCCGGCTCGCGAACTCTTTCGGCGCAGTCCTTGGGTAAAGGCTTGCACAGAAGCCGCACTCCAGCATCACAAGGCTCGCACTTGATAACCGGACCTATTGCACCTGAACACTTTGTAATCGATGCCAGAACAACGGCCATACAGAGGGTGCATAAACTTGTGTCCATGGCGATATTTCGAGGTTTGCGACGAAGCTTTCTGTTCCGAACTTTTAAGACTAGTTTCTGCGTGTAATTCACATGACGCCACTGAACACATCGTCTCAATATATAGAGCCAGCAGCTGAAGTCACACCCCCTCAAACGAGTTGTGGTGGTTTTGCTTCCACTTGGTTTTAAGCAAATAAAATAAAAACTTCTCAAAAAAACTAAAAAAGTATTCGAAGTAAAAACTGTGCCTACATGCCAGGATTAACCAGATGCTTGTAAGGATATTTCCTTTCAGAAGCCAATAACGACACCAATAATGTATGTCCAGAATGATGGGAGCCATGCTAACTGTGCAGCCACTCCCCTTTTGTGTGATACCTTGAGTTCAGGTTGGAATTGAGAATAAACAGTACACTTTAACAGTTCTCCCCTCCAACCTGTTCTCTATCACAGCACATTGGCAGGACACCTCTCTGAAATCGAAATCTCATTGGCCCCAGGCTGCTCAGCCTAGACTAGACAGAAACAAAACTAAATCCACACCAGTGAGACAAAAAGGAGTGTTGCATTTCAGCAAGCAATTGCTTCAATAAACACAACATTCCCAGTGTTTATGTGTTTGTGTCTGTGTGATAGTGAGAGCAAGGAGTCTCGTTCTGTGTTGTCTGTCTTTTGATGTAGCCTGTGGATGTGGATGTCCTTTCTACAGAAAGGTCCCTTTTCAAATCTTGAACAAGCGCCTTACTCCTAGTGTACTTAGAACCCATTCAACAGGTTGACACAAGTGCCAATTGTTTGTAACAGGATTACATGTTTTAATCACCGTGATGACGTCCCTTGGTTTGAGGCTTAATGTAACTGGTCTAAAGATGATCTAAGATTGATATCTGGTGTATTATCTTTTAAACCAGCTCAAAAAAATCATTTTAGATTGAACTGATTACAGATTGTCTGTGTGTGTGTGTGTGTGTGTGTAATGAGCACACACACACAAGGTGGAAAAACATTTGCATTGCTGATTACAATAACTCATACAGCCGCTACAAGGGTTTCTTGGTCAATCCTTCTTTGTCAATCCAACACATTGACCTTGACCCCTGTGGCTATCCAAGAGTAACCTAGTTCACAAGCACTTTATGAAATCCCTTGCAAAATAACATGCATGGGAGCAGTTAAGAGACCAAGGTGGATGTGGACCAAAAGTGGAAGTATATAGAAGTATACTGCAGCTAAATCATTGAACTACATCATTTGAGGATTTTTTAACTATTGGAATTATGAAACAGTTTAAAAAGGAACAGTTAATTGGTCTGCAAGGTCATGGGTAGTTAATCTGATAAGCTATCATTGCATCAACCTTGCATTATTTTTCAAATATCTGTAGGAACTTCCCAGTTAAAACCGTCCAATGTGTCTCAAATTCTTATTGGGACTTTGAAACTGTCGTCAGGACGTGTGAAATTGCTGAATCAGTTGTGCAGTTGGTGTGGTTGTCGATAAAAAAGATGCAAAGTACTACAAACTAAAAATAAGGACACATTCCTTACGTGTATGTGAGAGATGCCAAAGTAATTACAGTAACCTACATCAATCTTTAGGTCCCATATTAATCGGTCACAGATGAGAGAACGAACACACCGGCACAAAATGTTCGAAATACCTCAGAAGAATAACAGTGTAAAAAAACGTCGTGCACGATTGCCTGGCATTTAACATTTCTTGGAGCTCCCTGTCCAATGAGTGGCCAACAAGCCCTGGCGTCCCGCCGACTGTTAACAGACAGGTCTACAGCAGAGCACGGCCCAGTGGAATGCCAAACATTTGTTTCATATGCTGAAAAAAGCCTGCTGATTTTCCTCCCTTTTATCCGGTCGGAGCCTTAAGGAAGGGGGGTCTCTCAACCACCTGCGCATATTCGGCATAGCGGAGGAGAGCGTTGGGCCTAGGAGTAATTCGCTGAAAGTTTTGCCGGCGGAATGTTGTCCCGCAGCGCAGCCACTCAATAAAGAACGAGTATGAAGAATGCGTTTTTTTTGTCTGCACTTACAGGATATTACAGTACATGTGTTTAACATAACCTGCTGTCACAAGCAATGTCAGCCAAACACAACCGTCTGTCAAATCTTAATCCGGAGCAATTTTCCAACGTTTTAAAAATGATTCGGACAATTCACCAAATATTTCTTGGAGCACACCATGAAGTGAACCCAATGCAGGAGGACAATGGGAATTGTAGTCTGACGCTGTATAGTTGCTTTGCTGAAGCTGGCTGTTGGAGCCTTCTATCTGCTTCTGTTATTGGTGCTTCTGTTATTGGAGTCTTCTAAGGTCTTCTTTCCCACTGTTGGTAGCAAAGGTTTAGACATGATAGTCCAATAATCCTCACTTTCCTCCATAAAAAAACATGTTTTTAAAGTATCTGATCTTAGGTTTGGTGGGGTTGCGTAAGGGCAGAAGTGCGGGGAGGGTATGGTGTTACTGCAGTGACAGTGAAAAAAAGCCCAAGAATCTATAGGGAGAGCCAAAACTCACAGAGATGGAAAGCCCATAGTTTAATCAGCTGGAGGGCCGTTGAACGTGTCTGAGTCTACCCGGGGCAGACTGGTGTGTGTGTCCCAGACAACTGTCTTTCTCCCTCCAGCACAAGACACCACCAAGCAGTAGCGAGCTAGTGGTGATGGTGTTGGGGATGTGTGGATGTCTAAGAATCGGATTCTAGGCCGTCACATGACAAGTACGGGACAGTCTCTTTGTTCTATGGGCCAGTCTTGTGACTGGCTTGCTTGTAATCGAGCTGTCTGTAAACCTTTCTACAACCCCCTCACAGAACAACCCAGAGCGACAAAACTTTCATCATTCCCATTGCTCAGGACACTTTTCCTGACAACATTGCGTGGGTGCGAAAGATACACACAACATCAACACAAAGTGTAGAGAGAGAAACAGCCCTAATGGTGACCAGAGATGTCAGAGAGGGGGGGGCGCGGGGGCGCGGGGGCGCGGGGGTGGTGTCGAGGCCATCTTTCATCTCATTTCAGAGGCGGTCGCATCTTTTTTTGGAGAGCTTCGTTCGTGCGAAGCGCAAGGGGACCCTGGTGCTGTTGTGGTCCCCTCCACTGCTGGCCAGACCGGGGAGCAGTCCAAGGCCCTAATTAGGCCGTAGCGAGAGGAGGAGGAAGGGGTTGGGGGGAGGGTGGAGGAGGAGTGGGGGGAGACAGAGGGAGAGGAACTCTCAGCACCCTGCCTGATGGATTGCAGAGCGCTAGGAAGTGGGCTGAGAGTGGCGCCGCTCACTTGGAGGATGGCTCGACCCCCCCCCTAGACACAAGCACACGCACACACACACACACACACACACACACACACACACACACACACACACACACACTACACCCCCTCCACAACCATCAACACCACCACCTCCACCCTCAAGGCCACACACCCCTGAACCCACACACTCACGTGCAGGCATACACAAACCTAGATACTAAACATGTACACAACGTCTTTCTTTCTCTCTTGTGTCGTTTTCGCTCTGTCTCTCTTTCTCTTTCTCTCTCGCTCTCTCTCTCTCTCTCTCTCTCTCTCTCTACCTAACACACACACATATACCTATACTATATACCTATATATACATATACCTACACACGTAACAACGTGTGTACAGTCTGTACACCAAATGCATTCAGATGGCCGAACATATTTGAATTCATATTTATATTGCACTGGGTTGAACAGTATGTTTTCATTTGCAGTTGTCTGTGTTGGCTGCTCTGGGGGACAATGACAAGCTTCATGGGAAATCATAGGTGTTGGAGGAGGGAACGACTCTTGGACAACACCAGGCCTTCTCTTCTTCATTTATTTTGGACGTGTGGTCTGTGGTTGTGGACATGTGGCTTGTTGCCTATGTGGAGAGTCGAAGTGAGGGAATTGTCGGTGTTGGAATTGGAGCGATTTATAAAGAGAGTTGTAATTGTGTCTGACAGGTCTCACCAGCCATGGCCATCATCATTGTGTCAGGCTTAGCGTTAAGTTTTAAGTGTATTTTATTTGAATGGAATCTCTTTCCACGTTTTTTTTTACTCACAGCCAGAACGTAGAGACACCATCAACCACTCATTTATCTTCCTCTCACCTTCTCTCACCCGGACGCACACAGTTTGGAAGAGTAGCTCAACCATTCTTGTTCCCTCCAGGCCAGCTGTCAGGAGCTAGCTGTTTGCGGAGGTGTCTCAGCAGCCCCAGGTCGCGAGGTCCGGAGGCCAGGCTCCATTGTGTTTCAGAAGTTGGGTGTAAATGAGGCAGACACTGAGACTGAGGCTGAGAGACTCTGTGGCACCTGCCATAACCCTCTGAAATGGGTCACCTCTCCTTAGGTTTGTTTTGGACTTTGGTGAGGACACGCCCTCCAACAAAACATATGCTACCAATACCAAAATATCGAAAACGTTTTTTGCTGCTGTTACTGTTCGGCCTTTAATACAGGCGGCATACAACATCATACATCTAAAAAAAATATAAACTTAAATACTTTGTGTCAACTATTGGATATACAACAGGTTGGGCAAATTGTTTACAAGTATGGGTTGCTGAATGCGTATGGCTATACTGCTAACTACAATGCATTACTGTCATAATGTGCAGACAATATCCCAAACTACCACTTTGACTGTTATAGTCACTGTATAATCACAAAGTGCTTTGGGAAGCTTGAACTTGACAATGGTGTCATGTGATACATTAACAAAGTTTGCTTCATTAGTGAAACATTTAAAAAAAAATACATGTTGGCAAGCTAACAATCTGAAATTGAATTAGCCTTTTGTAGCCTTTTGTAGAAATTTAAATAAAGATTCTCTTTTGTATGGCTGCCACTGGACTGTCACCTATAGCATGTTGAAGTGAATTACCTTAGTCTCGCAAAGACGCTCACTTTAAGTCACAGATTTAGCACCAAATGAACTAAGCCAAATACCTTATTTTTGGTTTCAAACACTATGGAACATATATTAGCCTAATGGGGTTGACATTGGTATTTTGGGGTTAGGTTGCAAGAGCAAAACAGGGCCTCTGATTGTGTGGTCATCCCAAACTGAACTTTCTATTTCTGTTTTCCTACCTTTGTTCTACCTCTGAAACAGAGATCTCCCCCGCCTCCCTCATTAGGCAGCCATTCAATGCAGCCTGGAAATGAGTTTGCTTTTTAATAACCGGAGCTTTCCAGCCAGAGACATTATCTCTGAGGCGTCATTGGTGGGCTCGGCAGATCCAGACTTGACTAGCTCCTCCCCATAAGCCTTGGACTGTTGTCTGTGGAAATAGTTGGCAAAGTTGTGCTTGTTATTACTGTATATGTGACAGGCTTAATCAGTGTCATGTACGGAGGCGCTGGGCAAGACAGGACCCATAGACAAAGACTGGGACTATCCTCCACAAACACAGAACTATGTGATGGCCGGGTCAGAAGCTGCCAATATGTATTAATGGTGATTGAAAACATAGTGTCGCAGAAAATTTCTACAATCTGTTTTTGATCAAATGGCTGCAATTCCCTAGTGTATTCTTAGCTAATCGGTAAACAGTATGTATCTGATCGTTGTGATTGGCCTGTTTGAGTATAAAGCTTGATTAGGATTGGTTCTCGGAGAATACTCAAGACAAACTTTTTTTTATCTTACTGGTATTGGTTAAAAAATCCAGACAAACCCTTGTTTCCTCTGAACCCTTTTTTACTGGGCCAGTCCAGACTAAATGACAGAGACAGAGATGGTCTCTGCTCTTGCAACAAACCACCCCTGGGCCTTCCCTTCCTTCCTGGACACCCTTCACCGGGAGGGGAATTCTTTACTTGTACCACCTGCTAGGAGACAGTGTCGAGCGGAGTACAGCTGGGCAGTCCTCTTTTTTTCCTTCTCTTTACTCTGCTCCTTCTGCCTCTCTCACTGCTGGTGGTGAAGACCAACCTGCCCAGACCTGACCCTGGGGGAAAGGGGAGGGGTCAACATGGGATTCATATGTGTGTGTGTGTGTGTGTGTGTGGTATGTGTTCACAACATTGGTACCATGGTGTCATTCTGTATACCCTAAACATGGTTTTGTTTGTAGTTTCCTGTACACATCTCCTGTACACAGTGGAGGCATCTGCTTGATACTCCTATAGCACCCCCTTCTGGCCATAACTGGAAAAGATAGTTTAGACAAAAGCTAACATATCTGGATTGCTGGGTCTAGAATGTATTTAACCCATAAGGTCCGGTCACCTGTGAATATATGTAGACAGAGGTGGAACTCAGCACTTGATGCCCTTCAATAGTTGACTACTGGTGCCTCTTACACATTCTTCCATAAAAGCAACCAATGGTAAAAGTTTTCCCTTTTATTTATGTACATCCAACATTGACAATGCAATTCCAATATACACAACAACTGGTATGAAGGACCACAGATCAACAAGTAGCTTAGCCAAATTAGATTAGAGAGGTAAGTGAAGATACAATTATGGGATGTACACTTTAGAACTACAATATATGACAAACATACAACAGAATACCAATATACACATTTGACGGTTAGAGCATTTAGCAACATGTTGGATGTGTTTGGCCCCTCCTCAGGTTAGACAGAAAGAATGACAGCAGAATTGTCATCTCAAGAATAAAGAGCAATGTTAGAGTTGACCACCCCGGCTCTAAACCTAAGATATGTTTGGACTTTAAAAAGCACAACTTTAGTACCACAATATAAACAGTGGAAATCATGAAATAATCTTAAACAACTACTTGTTGTTTTTTGAGATTCCTAACAAAAATTCAATCACAATATACAAAAGTCCTCTAATATATGTTTTTTTTACTAAGCCATTACAAAATATGTGTATAGATTATAGGCCAAAATCTGCAATCAAATGACAATTCAATAAACTAATTGGAATGTCTTAAAAAAGTACTGATGAATCTTTGATCTATTCATGTCAGCTTACCTACAATATATTAAGGTTTACATAAAATATTTAGTTTGGTAGTTTTATTCATTTCTTTTTCAACACATGCACACTCCTGTCCAATTTATTTTTGCTGTATATGTTTTTTATTTATAGTGGTAATTTTGACAGTGAGATAATATACTTGTATAATTTGATCATGAGCATAGAGTAAATACTATTTTAAAATATATATTCAGAAATATAGTACATTAAAAAAATATTTTTTCCATTGCATAGATTAAGTGAAGAGAAGATATCTTGTAGAAGTATATAACATACTTTAAAGCTGCAATAGGTAACATTATAAAATAAATTCAAAAAGGAGAAACAGTGCTCCCAATTCTTGTCTGAACTTCCATGCTTTCATCCAGCTGAAGTTCAATTGACAGTGGTTTCACAAAATAAGCCAGAAAAGGAAGGTTCGCCTCACTGAAAGTGATTGGCTGGAACAGGAGTGCTGGAACATAATTGTCTGGAAAAGAGCGGGCTGCTCCTAAATTAGAAATGAACATTCAACTGCTGTTGAGCTGTCTCTGTTGCTAAACAACTCTCGAGGGCCTCATTAACTTACACAACATGTTTATAGGGGACAAACATATTATTGTACAGAAAAACCTTACCTATTATACCTTTAATAGTTTGAATATTGCTCTGTTTAGGTTATATTGAAATTGAAGACATTTAGAAATGTAGCTTTACATGCATGCCACATGGACAAAGAGAGAGTATAGCCATGAGGAGGGGTTCCTGTGCATAAAAATAAGAAGAACAACATTTTATAAGGAAAACACAGAGTCAAAACCATGGCCAACATACAAACTGGAAACCCACTAGACACTGAAATATTAACACGTGTAGCAGTTCAATTGACGATGGAAAAAATGTAGTACTTTCCTCTGAGATGCTTATGCTGTGTCCCTTATGCTCATCAATAGAAGAGAGTCCATTCAAATATAGCTTCCTGTCAGGGCCCATCACCAGGAATGTTAAATGTATTCCACTGGGAGACAGTATCCAATAGCAGCCATGTAAGCTCTATCCATCCACACTGATCTGGTCCCCATTCAAGATAGGGTGTCGAGTTCACTCCAATACCCCCCTCCCTCTCCCTTCTGTCTTTGTTGATATATTGCTTTGAACTGATGATGGCTCATGGGTTTGTGAGTATGTTCCTACTCATTCAGAACACCAATCTCCCAGGGTCCACTATACTTTGTCTCCCACACCAGGATGGTGGGAGTCTCCTACAGAGCCCTGTCCACCTCCTTCTTGATGACCGGCTTCATATCGCCAGAGTGAAGTCGGATCACTTCCTTGTGTACAATCCTGGAAACTATCATGCCAGCCAATTAGCTCACGGGCATGTGGCATGGGCCTATTTGATCTTCTGGGCACCAATCATCACCTTGGATACAAAGTTGACTATGGCACTGGCTGGCTGTTCGGGGTCGTGCTCGGCAAAGAGGTGGCACACGTTGTCCATGGCGCTACCCGTCTTCCTGGCAACAAAGCCAAAAATCCTGTAGATGGGGGAGGGGAAGAAAGTTGTTTGTAATATATACTTCTCGTCTTTTCTAGGGCTTTTGTACGTTTTTAACATTGCATGAGGGGTGCAAGAGTGCTTACTTTGCTGAGGTGCAGCCGTCTTTTGTCCACCTGTGATTGGGCATCACAAGGTTGATTATACCATAGATAGGATCCACTAAACAATAGTTCTACACTGTGGGAATGTATACTGTATGTGTATATTGTAGAGTATGTCAATTTCTCACCTCCTGTCCTGAGGGTCCAGAGCACAGAATATGACGGTATTGACAGCATAATGCCTCCTGAAGAAAAGCCTATTAGGTAGAACAGAGAGAGAGAGGGGGGGGGGTTAAACAAAATATATTTCCCGCCAGACATTACTGCAGGCGGTGTCTGTCTACGCCTGTGTTTGTATGCGTGTACGTGCATGAGGGCCATGCCACTCACTTCCTCTGGTTGTCGGTGAGTGTGATGCCCTGCGAGGACACCTTGAAGTGGACCACCGTGGAGGTGGGCACGGGCTCAGAGACCAGGATGGCACCGGTGGCCTTCTGCACCGCCTGGAATCCCGTCAGAGACTCCATCTCCACGGAGCCCAGGAACCACACGTTACAGGCTGCACACGAGAGAGAGAGGGAGAGACACAGAGAGAGAGAGGAGAGAGAGAGAGAGAGAGAGAGAGAGAGAGAGAGAGAGAGAGAGAGAGGAGAGTGAGAGATCGATGATAGAGAGAGATAGCTCGAGTAGCTCTCGAGACGAGCTAGTCGCTATGCGTCTCTCTCCCATCGACTACGATCTATACGTGCGAGCTTTACTTGCTCTGTCTCTATCGATCGATCGCAGAGTCTCGCTAGAGAGTAGATATTGAGAGCCAGAGTCGTTAGGATTGTTCGTGGACTGGAGCCGTTGAAGCCTAATGTCGATGCCACATCTCTCATGTCTGATTTGCTTGCTGCCTGTGCTGCTTCATTCACAAAGTACATCCGAGCGATGGGGCGGTGGACCTACCTGCTCCTTGTTTCAGTAGCTCAGCAGCAGAGTTGGTAACTGACAGGGAGGAGTTATCCATCACATCTTCCAGAGGATCTAGTCACACACACGCACGCGCACGCGCACACATACACATCAACGTCAGTTCAGTAGGTTGAGCTTGACAGAAAATAACTCTTCCTAACAAAAGTGAGTCTTTTCTTCTCTCTGGTTGTTCTTTGTTTGTTTTACCTCTGGTCTACTAATGAAATATGAGCTCATTTTCAGTCAAGCTAATTCATCTGTGGTGACAGCAGTAATGTACACAACCTCGTTAATTTCTTCCGCAATCATACCTCGTAGCATGAAGCTATATTTAGTCAATGAGCCGCTAGATGTAATAAGAGTAGCCTATAAGACCAACTCCATATTTTCTGTCTGACACTTAGTTGGTTGGCAACGTGTAAGTGCAATGTGCTTGTGTGTGTGTATATGTGTGTGTGTGATGGGTGTAGGTGTGTGTGTAGAATACTGAGATGATATCTCACCTCTGTCTGGTATGATAAGCTTACAGGGCAGGGCCAGAGGGGTGATTGAATGCTGGCACACCAATGCAGTCAAACTACCTGCAAGCCAAAGACAAAACAACACTTCAGGAATGTTCATCACATTCTGCGATAGGTAGTGCCCTCAATTCTTGTCTGAACTTCTACGCTTTCCCACCAGCTCGAGTTTGATTGACGGTGGTTTCGCAAAATAAGCCAAGGAGAGAGATCTGCTTTGCCAAAGGTAATTGGCTAGAACAGGAGTGCGGCATTGGCTGGAGCGGGCTGCTCCAAAAGGAGAAATGTACATTCCACTGGCACTGAGCTGTCTGTGATGCTAAACAACTTGTTTATACCGTTTTTTTTACAGATGTTATTCCGAAAAAAACTGTCTTTGTACCCTTCTATTGAGACTATTTTACACAGAGCTTCACTCATTGTTGCAGTCCCCCTTTAGGGCACTACGGCCCAGGTTTTCTCACGGCACAGTCAACAGACAGCCAGTAGGGGGCCCTGTTCATACAGTGTGAGGTGAGGCACAGGAGAGACTCACCAAAGTAGGGCTCATTTGGACAGCCCTTCAACCGAACTCCCTTTTGAGTGCACTCAATCAGGAAGTGACGGACTAGCTCGTTGGACAGATCTCCACCTATCAGAGATAAGACATCAATGCAGAACCGACAGGGAGAGACATTAAATACAATTCCATTGCACAGGCAGAAGATACTGATAACAGCTCTATCTTAGCAATAACCTTCCACGAACCATAAACTCATTACATAACTCTGACACGCTTCGTTACATAAAGCCGAGCAAATCTACACAGTGTCATTCCTCCCGAGGTGGAGTTTGTTGTCATTCTCCACCTGTCCCCTTCCGAGGGGGCTTTGCAGAGCGCGTTTAGGGAGGAATGTTTCCAGAACAAAGGCGGAGATAAAGACCCAATCCCGTAGATGGCTCTGGTTTCCCGCTCTGAAGGCACCACAAAGCCTCTGGCTGGAAGGTGCCGAGGCGAGCCCTCTCGTGATGTCACCGTCACCACAGGTGCTATTCTGAGACGGCGGGCAGAGGAGCGGGAAACGAAAGGGGGGGGGCCTAACAAAGGGACAGGTGTAGCTGAGGGGAGTGAGAGGGGGGTCACATCTTTCCGGAAGGGGCTCTGACCTCATACAGCCCCCCCCCCAACCTCCCTTTCCTCGTGAACAATATTAAGATATCTTTGGAGCAGTGGCGGTTATTGATTTTGCTGGGATTAGCAACTTTTCTGTTTTTGTGCTCTCTCATTCGCTAGAGAGACGCATGTCGATGATTTGATTCTGATGAAGCCTGTCTGGTTCATTTGGACTCGTAAACACCTGACATGGCCTGTAGGAAGTCAGGCAGCCATTCCAAAAGAATGTTCTGGTTCTGAGAAGAAACACACCCGACAACAGAAAAGAACACGAGGGAAATCTCTATTCATGAACCTTTGTACTAGAGGTGCACCTTGTGAAGCCACAGTGTTCAGCTCAGAGCGTCTCTCAGGAGAGGAACTCTTCCAATCCAGTCGGCTTTAGAAAACCCATGGCTTCTTTGTATGGGTGTGAAATGTTAGCCTCACTTTTATGAGTCCTCGGCTAAAGGGTTTCGCTTGGCTACATCCTTTCCCCTGGCCAGAGAGTCAGGTAGAGTCAGGTAGGCCAGGAGCCGGGGCGCACAGGGGCAGGACTATCAGGTGGCTCTGAATCAACGTGCTCAGAGGGATGAAACCGTAGACGGCTTTCTGGGGCTGTAATTGCGTTCTTTCCTCGAATCGCTCACACAGTGTGCCTGGGGTACCGCGGCTACAGATGGGGTTTCTGGAACATGTCACCTGTAACCTAATCGCACAGGAAACGGCCACCTAGATCCTGACCCCTCAGTAGCTCCGCCCCCTGAGTTTTTTTAATATCTACCTTTTTTGCTCTGCTGCAGGACAGAGGGAGGGGGCGTGGCCACCTTCATGGCCAGCCCATAGGCCCCCCTGAAGGAGTGGCTGTCTCGGACGATGAAGGAGCCTGGCTCTTTGTCCTTCAGGACTGAGATGGCTGCAAAGGAGGAAGAGGACAAGGAGGGGGAGGGCGAGGAGGAGGAGGAAGAGGAGGAGGGGTAGAAGAAAGAAAAGCAGGACACAGGAATGAGATTAAGTTGCTCTGAGTCAGCCAAACACAACTTGTTTTTTGAGGGGGGTAAAGTTGGCCCCTTACCTTGATCCCTCGAGATATCTGGCTTGTACCAGAATTTTGATGTGTCTTGCACAAATTTGACAGTCACCTGCTTGCTCGCCAGAACATCTGGAAAAGGCACAGTGGTAAAAACGGTCAGCCAATCGCCTTCCACATCAAAGTCCTTCAATAGTGCCAACAAAGCACTGAGAGATCTCCCGAGCTGAAAGAACATCCTTGAAATTCAAATCACCTCAACCCAAAGGACATCCCATTCGTGGATATCATAAGGAGTGGGGACTTTAGGGGGTTACCTGGCAAGGGCGAGCCGGTGCGTGATGTCTGTGCTGAGAGGTCTGGCAGGACGTTGGGGAAGGGGATACTCAGGGAGCTCCCGCTATGGGGACTGGAGAAGCCACTGAGGGCCGGAGAGGCCGTGCCCGAGGGAATGCTCCCCGTCTGACGCCCTCCTCTTCTCGGGTAGCAGAGGGGGCTGGCCCTGGGCTCTGCCCTGGCCGTCCGCGGAGGTCAGGAGGCCTCTTTCCATGCCTCCGTTGCCCAGGAGGGAGGAGACTGAGGCGGGGAAGTCGGCGCCGTGGCCCAGGCCGGAGTCGTCCTGCTCGTCGAAGCTGCACGTGGCGGGGCTGTGGGCGAAGGCGTAGCGAGTGGAGCGGACACGCTGGCCCCCGCGAGGGGAGCTGTGAGCGTTGGGGGCGGGGTGGGGGTGCACGTGGGGCAGGGGAGGGGAGTGCTGGCCATAGTCCAGGGACATGGAGTGGGGAGGGGGATGTCTGGGGGTAGGGTAGGCACTGAGGGAGGAGTGGCGGCTGAGAAGAGGCCCCTCTGGCCAGGATTGTCCCGAGGATGGGCTGGAGAGAACGGAGGGAGATAGAAGATGGGCCCATCAAGGACGTATCATCACGGCGGTGCTCAAGACACTGGCGGCACACTGCAATGGGTGTAGGGAGATGTGACAAAAGCTCATGTGTGATTGGCTGTACCTGTCTGTCCTCTGGAGAAGGGAGGCGGAGGGTGTGGCGCAAAATGGCCGATGGCAATTGTGGGAGGTGTCGGGCAGGCCCTCGTCTGAGGAGAGTCGAACGTGGCCGATCATCTCGGAGTAACCACGGTGCTCTGTGTGTGTGTCTGTGAGAGAGAGAGAGAGAGAGAGAGAGAGAGAGAGAGAGAGAGAGACATATATCATATATGACACCACTGCATGCACACTCGGGCTAGAGACACAATAAGGGTCTCTTTCTACTGCTACAAATCCGCACGTGGATGACGATATCCACACGTCTATGGAAATGGCTCTAAAAAAGAAATAACTGCTACAAAACCCAAATGGAATGATGAACATTGAAGCGGTGGGTCTCACTCGCTCACTGTGCAACAGACTGTGTCATTGAGAAAGCAGTTGGCCTTGAAGATTAAATGCCTCTTAATTCAGTCCTCTTGCTCGCTCAACCGCAGCAATTGATCCATACTCACAGGGCCGGCCTGCCCGTTCCCCAGACTGAGTCAACACTCCCGCTTCCATGTGGGGAGAGAAATTAAAAGCCTCCCCCCCCCCTCCCCCTTACATGATTGACTAAAAGCTTTTATTTAATCAATAACGGCCTTTAAGGGTCTGACAGGTGCTCCAGACATGTTGAAGGCGCATGTTTCTACATAGCTCAGCGGTTGGCTGGCTGATTGACTAGCTGGCTGTCTGGCCGCTGTTCCCATGGGCTGCCTCGCTGAGAACAAGGGAGGGCGAGGAGGAGGATGAGAGGGCCCGGTTCTCTCTTTGTCCTCCTCGTCTCCGTTTACCCAGAGACACTTTCAACAGGGGAAGAAAAGCGTTCTTGTGCCCCGATCCCCCCCGACACTCTGTAACCGTGGTAACCTGGCGGCGGCATCTGAATACGGTGGGCAGGACAGGGGCACATGGGGGCACAGACAGGCCTCCGATGCACTGCCACCCCCCCCGGCATCCCTTGCCGACATAGATCACTATGGCAACGGGCCAGACAGGGGCACATGGGCACAAAGAGGAAACACACAGGTCACATTGTAAATGAGACACCCCCCCTCCATGCGTGTCTGACCCCTGACTCCGCCAATGTCACTCCGCCACTCATCCCCACCAGCACTTCCTCAACATAAAGGAAGAACAGAATTCAAACTTCACGTGTTCCCAGAAAGGAAACATAGTTCCATCGGGAAGGCCCAAGGACTAAATCAGTCTTTACTGAAGTAAAAAAATGAAACAAAGTGTGCCATTGTTGTGGCATGTTTAGAAGAAGACATGGCTTATTAAAAGTCCTAAACCTGACGCTTGTTTTCGGCATGGCCTTTTTTCAAGACGCTAAATTTCCTTTCATCTGAAGGGGATTGTTTGTGAAAATATTCTGGTAAAGAGTTAAGAAAAGACTTGGGTTTGGTACATGAAAGTCCTGTCATGGCAGTGCTACAAAGGCTCATATCACCACACAATTCCCTCTCCACCTCAGAGAACAATCATATAGTTTGGGTGTGTACAACCACTTCAAGCCATCCGGATTCACAACAAAACCTCCACATACAAATAAAAAAGAGCTCCTTTTTTAATCAAAAGAACTCTACCATTATGAGCTATAAAAGATAATGTTTCTTTTCAGGAACTGAACCACATATATATTGTCCAAACTGGCATAGGGACACGTCAGGAGTCCCTTGAAACAGCAGAGAGCGGTATAATGCAGCGGCCTCCCTAACACTGAAATGTCCCCAAGCGACAGTTCCATAACCTCCGACGGCCATCTTCCATTAGTTGGTAGACAACTAATGGAACACACACACAAGGTTACACACACACACTAGAATAGAGGGTGCACTTAAGGCCTCAGCGTACAAACCACCAGACTGCTACAGCTCACACTCTTGCTCATTGAACATAATTAGTGAGATGTGAATGAAAGTGAGAAAGGGTTTAGTGTGACAGAATGAGGGAAACCCACTGAAACACATTTACTTTGAGTCATTTAGCAGACGCTCTTATCCAGAGCGACTTACAATAAGTACAGGCAAGTGAAGGGTGAAGTGCCTTTTCTGAATTGCCCCCACGGGATTAATAAAGTATTATCTATCTATCTATCTTGCCCAAGTACACGTCATTTTGCACTGCCAGAATTGAACAGGCAACCATCTGATTAAAGGCCCGATTCCCTAACCGCTCAGCCATCTGACCCCCCCACGGCCTCCAGGTCATGTATACATAGTGCCACCGATTCAACAGTACAGACATCTACAAATACAGACGCTTTGTCATAGGTCAAATAGTGGCCGCAATAAGCTGACATTTGCAATGACTCATTTACGTTCCTTTGAGACCACTGATATAACTGAGCTTTAATCTTTTACCTGAAACAGCTGTATTTTTTGGGGATGCCACCTGTATTTTGTTGTATACATATGACGAAATACTGTTCAGACTTAGGAGTAGATTTTGAGTATGATAGACATTGCAGGAAATTGACTAGTTACCTAATATTGCTGAATCATAACAAATGACATGTTTCTCTCACAGTAACCTACCATGCTCTGTCCTGTAGTCTCTATAAGAGGGCATGCTGGGAGATGGAGTTTGCCTCAGTTGAGTAAACTCTGCCATGTTTTTCACTGGAAAAAAAGAGATGCATGGTTATTTAAAGTATTTATTGACCACTCAATTTTACGGTTTTGTCAGACCTTAAGGGCAGGGCACCGTTCAAGGCGCATGACCCCATAACAATAAAGATCTGTAAATAATCTATCATACAGTATAGTGTTGTCGCAAAAGCAAAGAGGAGATGCTTCAGGTGAGGGTAGGCGGGGCCTCACCATAGGGCGTGGGAGGGGAGATGGGGAAGGCAGGAGTGGGAGGAGCCATGTCGCTGGCTGGATCCACCCCACTGTCCATATCCGGGCCTAGTGAGTGGTACTCCAGGCTGTCACTGCTGTACAGCAAGCCCTGCTGCTCCACACACACACACACACACACACACACACACACACAGCCAAAACATGCATGCGAACATCAACAACATGGATAAACCAGACACACAGAAACCAGGAGCTGGTCAGCTCCACCTAGGCCACTCAGTGCTCAGTAGTTCATTGGGGATGGCATAAGGAAGTTGTTGGGTGGCCTCCTGGATGTGAATCAAAACCCAAAGTAGGTACTGTACTCCCTACTGTAAATGATTAGGCTATAACAATGTAGTTGAAATTAAACACTAATATATTGATTGAAATGTTCTGTAATGTATAAATAATATGTTTTCCACAGAAAGATTGGGGTGGCAAGTATTTTCTATTAGGGTAGCAGCTGCCAACCCTTGCCACCCCTTAGATCTGCCCCTGCTCCCAGCGCCTGCCCACCTGGGAGTGTGGAACGCAGGGAGAGTACGTCCTCGTGCTCCGGTACTCCTGGACCACGCTCACACCCCAGCCAGAACTGCAGAAGTCCGGGTGGTCTGTGACATCACTTCCTTGACGACTCAGGGCGCGTAGACCGTCTGCTCTGTCGACGTCACAGGTTTGGCCAGCTGCACACACACACACACACACACGGAGGGACATGGAGATACACACGGGCATGGTCAGTTGATGGTCACTGAATGAAAACACAAGGGTCTCTGGGCTTCGTGAAACTAGATCGTTTCAGGGGCTGGTTGAGATGTTTCTGGAACTTTCTGAGCAGAACCACTTGATGAAGGAAGGAAACATTTCACATGCTACGACTTGAGGAGGCGAAAAGTACCGTCGCGATGCCCGACATCAGCCCCAATTACATCGGTCTTGGTGTTGTTGTGAGAGAACAGCTGAGGAATGCTGGTGTGTCTGTGCGTGTGTGTGTGTGTGTGTCTGTGCGTGTGTGTGTGTGTGTGGTAGGGGGACAGCATTATGACAGTCTCCTGACTGGCCACAAGGTTGACTGGGAGGGGGGGCGGCGGGGTCCTGGTGAGGACTGGAGCAGCACTCAGCACAGAGGTGTTAATTCAAGCCCTAACAAAAGCTGCTGTCCCAGCCCTGAGGAATGCTAATGGTGCGAGGTGCTAAATGCTGGGGGTGATCACACACACACACACGCACACACACACACACACACACACACACACACACACACACACACACACACACACACACACACACACACACACACTGATTATGCATCTCATCTCCATTATGTTCCCTTGCTCTGTGTTCAGATCAGAATCACTGCTGAAGCAGAGCCGCTTCCCAAAAGAAGAGTGATTCGGGTAGTCTTGTTTTGCTATTGGGAGGCTACATTTGCATAAATGAGTGGCACTTATTTCTGGGTTTTCAACATGAAGTGATCCTTGTACTGCACTGTATTGTTGTCTCTGTGTGGTGTCAGGTATGCTGTTTATGTAGTAGTTATGATGGATTGAATGTGTTATAATACCTGTCAGCAAACACATTTCCCCTAGTGGGATCAATAAAATGGACTTGACTTGATCTGTCTGTCTGTCTGTGCAGCGTGCCATGCTACAACACACACACACACACAAAGCCAATACATGCAAGGGTAACATCACATACATATTTCTGTCTGCCTGGCTGTCTACCGTTTGTCTACCTTTGCCGCTGTCTCACTGTCTACGGTAGTTCTTCTTGTCTTCATTTCTGTTGTGGTTATGGTCCTGGTTAAACCAGAGCCACAGATCTAATCTACCTGATCTGAGACACGACAGAAACGTCATCAATACTCTGGAACATTCCTTGAACACTAGGGGGATGTTCAAACTAGCATAGATGATTTGTGGCTTTGAACCAAACAAGAGGACTACATTCAAAAACATAAATCAAACAATAGTGATTTCATACCAGATAGTAAATTACAAGGCACCCATGATTGACACAAATCAATGAGTTGATTTGCATTATTGGGGAGACATTTACACAGAGGCTATAATCCAATGCCAGACAGCTGATAGAAAAACGTGTCCTTCTTAGACAAGTCCTCTGTGAACATTTTAAGATTAACATTCACAAGGAACATTCGCTGAACCGCCTCCAAATACACACACCAACAAGCATATTAAATGTTGTCTTATCCTAACCCACACTCGCCACACTAAGCTAATGGATGTGGCTCTGTATTCTGCTTACCAACACAATACCAGTCAAAGCCTAAAATAGCTTTTATGATTTATCAATATAACTTGATTTACTGTACGGGAGGAGGAATACATTATGTGTTTTGTTTCCGGGGCTGTCTACAAAGTCTGAAATGGGCGTTTTACAGTATGTAGTTGATATGCACAGACAGGCATGGGTCTCTGGGGTGGAAAATACGTTCCCTTGGGGCACACTTGTTCCATCTCTGGAAATTCCTGGGCCCTCCCTACTCTCTACCGCTTCTCTCCTCTTGTCTTTATGCCCCAGGCTGGTCCCAGGTACATTGCTGCCTGTGATTCACATGCTGCTGACAGCCAGACCTCTCTCTCTCTCTCTCTCTCTCTCTCTCTCTCTCTCTCTCTCTCTCTCTCCTCAACCTTCACTCTCTCCCTCTCTCTCTCCTCAACCTTCTCTGTCTCTGTCTCTCTGTCTCTCTCTCTCTCTCTCTCTCTCTCTCTCTCTCTCTCTCTCTCTCCCTCTCTCCCCAACCTTCACTATCTCCCTCTCTAACCTCCCCAACCTTCACTCTCTCTCTTTCTCTCCTCAACCGTTACTCTCTCCAACCTTCACTCTCTCTCTCCCTCCCATCTCTTTCTCTATTTCTCAATCTCTGTCTTTCTATCTGTCTTTTTCTCTCTTTCATTCAAGTCAAGTCTTTCCTTCTCTCTTGCTTGCTTTTTATCACCCACTTACTCGTCCTCTCCACCTCTCTCTCTCTTTCTCCCCCCTTCTCAAACACGCCCATTTTCTCTTTCTTTCTTTCTCTCTCTCTCGCTGCCTCCGCTCTGCTCAAATCCAGGTGGAAACAACATGGAGGATAACTGGCTGTCCTTGAGTCAACACGCACAAGTTCACAACATGTAACACACACCGCTGGTTTGAAAAAATTGTGAAAAAAGATCATCTGTGCTTTTGAAACATCATCGTCTCTGAGCCCGGAGTCTAAATACATTTTGACTTCAAACGAATGAAAGGACTCAAAACAACAAGTCTGCTTGGGAGAGGCAACAAACCAAAAACATGGACTTGTGAAATCTGTTCATTTACAGAAAACAAACTGTAGGTTGTGGTCTTAGCTGGCGGGAGGCTTATGGGCACTGAGAACCAATGAACATTCCTGGAATTCTTTGGCTCCAGAGTTTTGAAACTGGTCTTGTGTCCTTGAACCAGGGCATGGTATCTGTTTCCCCCAACAATATCCAGCTGGAAATATCTTACTGGAAAACAGCCAGTAGGTCGTGAGACGAACGGTGGAAACATTGCAATAAGCCTTGTATCAGTAACCCCTCAACCCACCAGAGTAGTCTATTTACCAACATGTGTCTGATTACTGGACATGATGTCCGATGGGAGAATCCTGTTGAATGTGTGACATACTTTATTCAAGTCAACAACAGGTCCAATGGGACTTTAACCGTGTGAGGGGATGTTGAATGGGTCCGCATGTCGCCTATCTTCAAATCGTGCTAGGATGCTAACAATAATGTGGGTTTTTTACATTTTGAAAGAGAAAGTGTTTAAGAAGTCACTTAAAGGAAGGGTAGGTACGTTTTTCTAAAACTCAAGCTCATTTTGGAGTTTGAAAGTATCCAACCCAAAATATCCCATCCCCTCCCTTCAAAGCCACTCCCCCAAAACACATGCCCCTGACTGGACAGAGCGCAGGTAAGTAAGTAGACAGGCAAGTAACTCGTCCAATCATTGCATTCAGTCCTAATGCCATCCAATCATTGCATTCGGTCCAAACTCAATGATTGGACATATTTATTACAGTCCTGCGACGGGCACAGAATTATATGGATTTGGTTTTACTGTGAAAGCATTTGACTTATTGATTGCAATCAGGATATTAAGTATATTTCTGAAAAAGTGCTTCTCAAAAACATTACCTATCCTAGCTTTAACAGTGTCATTTGTTTAATAAATTACAAAGAATATATGTCATTAACCCCATCCCAATTGTGCACAATTTTGGCTATATCTATTGGCTTAAACTTTTGGTCTATCACATTAGGCCTGAAAGCGTATTACACATTTTATGGTGCTGACAATTTCAATTAAAGTTGATCTGAATGCACATTTAGCCATTTTAACATGTCAGCCTTGCAAGGTTGTTTCCTGAGGGTTAGCTGACTAGCCCACAGGGAGATCATGACAGGTAGTCTAGTGGGGGATTGGTTAAATATGGAGTTAACCAGCAATTGTTCCCACCCTTTACCTGCTTGTGTGAAAAAATGTAATCTTTCAATGGGATTTTTCTCTGCTAGTTGATTTAAGGTGTACCAACTTTCAAATAAGTATATCTGCAACTATTTTCTGAATTAAATACATGACACAGACACACACACAAAAAAGACAACATCAAAAAGAACTTGGTGATGTGCATCATGAAGGGATAAAATGGCATCACACTGTAAACAGGTAGAAGTCCAGCTTGACATGAATCCATGCAAAGCATATTCATCTCTCCATGAACAAGATTCCTCTGAAGTCTCTCTCTCTCTCTCTCTCTCTCTCTCTCTCTCTCTCTCTGTCTCTCTATGCCTGTTTGTCTCTCTCTCTCTCTCTCTCTCTCTCTCTCTCTCTCTCTCTCTCTCTCTCTCTCTCTGTCTCTGTCTCTCTCTCTCTCGGCGTGTACCTTGTTGATCCTAAAGTCTGATAAACTGAACAGAGAAGACAAGCCCCAACAGCTCCTCTCTGCCTCAGAAAGACGCAGGGAACATCTGAAAAACCTCCGCAGGTCTGGCAGGAGGCCCGACAGCTCACCCACGCTAACATGGCCCAGGTGGGAGCAGGGGAGCAAAGGTGTTTGTCAGTTAACCCTGTGTTGTGAGAGCTGGTGAGGGCGATGACGTTTGTGGGTCTCCACCCCATCCCACCACACACGCAGTCCCAGTTCAAACCCAGTTCGCGGAGGAGGACGTCGTGGTTCAGTGTTCTCTTGCCAACAACAGCTCACGGTTTGTTAGTAGAGGACCAATCACATTTCACCACCACCATCGGAGTGTGTCCACCTTTTAGGCCCCTCTGTGATTGTCATCAGGAATACTCCCACCATGATTTATCCCACACACACACGATCCCACACACACACACACCACCACCACCAACACCCCGGGCTTGCCGTCACCTTACCTGTCTGGTGTGTGTTTTGTAGGGCGGCAGCAGCGCCGTTATCTGTGAGTCTGTGCCCGGCGCCGTGAGCGGCGGACCCGTTGACGTGCGCGCCTCCGCCCGTCCTCTTGTTGGCCGCCGCGGAGCGCGAGGGCACCGGCACGAACGTGGGGTCCAGGTCCATGATCAGCTGGTTGAGCTGGTCGATGGAGTTGTCGATGTCCACCGTCAGGGAGTTGAACTCCTCGTCGCGCTTGATGTTGTTGTTGTTGTTGTTGACCGCCGTCGCTGTGGGCTGCTCGACGCTCACCTCTCACTGTCCTCTGGCCACCGGCTGGGGTCTCCATGGGTTCTCGTTGCGCTACTGTGGGTGGAGACGGCTTGGGGAGGCCCCCCGTCGGGTTTGTCCCCTGGGTATCTGTCCCCGTTGATGTCCCCCTGGTGGGGGGGTCTCCTCGGGCATGTAGGCGTACTGCTGGGCAGCCACCATCTGCTGCTGCCTCACCCAGGTGTGGGTGGAGTAGCTGCCCTGCCGGTAGAGCTGCTGCTTGGGCGCGGCGCTGCCGGGGGTGGAGGAGGGGCCACCGAGGCACTGCGGGGCCCCAGACCCCCCCTGCGGGCCTCCACGTAGGTCCGCTCGTACTCCTCCATGGTGGGCGTGGCGGGCGGCTGCTGCTGCTGCTGGATGAGGTGCTGGATGGGGGGCTGCTGCTGCTGCTGCTCCTCTACCCCCGGGCTGCAGAAGCCGTCGGAGAGCAGGGAGTTCTGGCTGCTCTTGTGGCAGGAGGAGGACAGCGTCCCCAGGCTGTCCACGCTGCGCAGGTCGTGGCCCGACATCAGCACCATGTCGTCCAGGATGTCCGTTTCCCTCTCGCGGGGACGCGGGTCCCCGTTCACGTGCACCTGGGCCGGGACGAGCCGCTGGACGCCCGCCCCCGGCCCGTTGTCGACCATCTCCTCCAGGGAGGGATCGTCCAGGCCAAACCCGCTCAGGAGGCGCTTCAGCTGGGCCTTCTCCTGGCGGCTGGGCCCCTGGTTGGGCTTGATGGTGGAGGTGGTAGAGGTGGTGGTGGAGGAGGAGATGACGGTGGGGGCTGGTCTGTCAGCCCACAGGGAGGTGCTGGAGAGGCCCGAGTCGCTGCTGGCGGACAGGGCGTGGTCACTGTGATCGGGGCTGGAGGTGGTGGAGGTGGCACGGAGCCCTCTTCCCAGCGTGGACACCCCTCCGTTGGGGCTTCTTTTGATGGTGCCCAGGGCTTTCTCCTGGATCTGGGAGCGTGGCGCTGGAACGACAAGAGACGCAGCGCTTCAAACGGTCAGCTGGTTTGGGCACACGGACACAGACACACACGGACGCACACACACACTTGGACAGGACACAGGGACAGGACAAGGTCACAGACCACTTCGCCGTTTCTCTGTCCCACTCGAAAGGCTGTCGACACAATGCGCTCTCAAAAAAAACGCTCTCTCTCAAATACAAGTAAACAAGGACTCACAAAGTCACAGGTCTCGACAAACAAATCACAGCTCGACACAGATAAACACAGACCATGCAACATTCTTCTCTGTCGGTCATATTGTAGAGGATAATGAATAGACAACCGTAATTGCATGGACTCCGTCGGCACTCCCTATTCCTATACGACACACAAACGTGAGCTCCGACAAGACTTTGTAACACTGAACGTCAACATTTGCCCAGATTCTTCAGTATTGTTGTTGACTATTATTTGTATCTTTCAGAGGAAAGGGCATATCGCAGCTAGGCACAATCACTGCACCTCAAGCTTATACCGGTGGATCATTCTTCACTACGAGTTGTAACAGTAAAAGTCAGCGACGAACGAAAAAACGAAAAGAAAAACCCTGAATTATTAAACGCATATATCTTTTCACTTATTACCATAAGTGAAACGTGTGAACATGTGAAACGTCAGCATTCATATGAGTACCAGTGGAACTCTCCTACTAGTTGTGTGTGAGACCACTACAAAGGTAGTGGTCGCGTTCAGGTTATATAAGTGTCAGCGAGAGCCATCTGTCTTCTGCTCTGGGGGTGTTTGACCTGAGCATTCCTCACCCTCCTGTGGTTTACCCCCCACCCCCCCCACACACATCCCCCACCCCTTTAGCATATGTCTAAACAACTCCCCCCTTCTGACTCCATGCAAGCACATTTACACCATACAGGTAAGCTTCATGAGACAAATCAATCTCGAATTCGGTGACTCTGGAAAGGTCCGGGAAAAAGACAGATTGCTAGGCGGACGTCGCTGCGGACGGCACCTGTGTGTTTTAAGAGTGAGCCCGGAGCAGGCCTGTACGGGTGCATGAGGAAAAGCTGTTGTTTCACTGTCACTCTCCTCCGCCAGTTCCACAAAAGACAGCAGCAACAGGACCCCTGAATGTCTCTCTCGGTCTTGTCTCCTAAGTACTGGCCTTTCAGCCACACAAGACTGGAGGATCCGAATACCAGACACGCATGATAAAAGCTTTCATTCTCCTCCTCCTTCATCTCCTCGTTTTCACTGAACCTCCTCACGCCGGTCACCCATACCCTTTCTCCCATCACTCAACCATGGACTCTCTTTCTTTCTCTCTCTCTCTCTCTCTCTCTCTCTCTCTCTCTCTCTCTCTCTCTCTCTCTAGCTTTCACACACACACACACAGACACACACACACAGGCACACACAAACAGCGTACTGCTGGAACTCACATCCGGCCCTCTCGAGTCACTCGTCAGGCCTCCTCTGTGGCCCGGGTCAGATCTCCCAGGAGCAGTCCAACAAATCCTTCGTACAACATTCCTGCTGGCAAGGTGCTAGCACTTCTGAAGACAGATGTCTTCTCTCCTCCTTCTCTCTCTCTCTCTCTCTCTCTCTCTCTCTTTCCCCTGTCAGCGGTGAAACCCTTCCCTCTGCTCGTACGCCCCTCCCCCTCCCCCATTCAAGCTCACAGCCATTCCTCACCCACCCCCCCCCACCCCTCCTCCTTCAAAGAAAGAAATGCAGGACACATTCCTACCTTCTCCTTCACATGCAGACAGGTAAAGAGGCAGGGGTAAAACCACAGTGTCCACGTGAACTCATAACATGGAGATGAGGAAGAAGGGAAATGGAGAGAGCAAAGGAAGGAAGGAAACATGACTATGTAGATAGTGGACGGGTCAGAGCAATTCACAATTCTGAGATAACTACGTTCTAGCTATGTTGTTTTCGTCCTTCCTTGTACCTCTTCCCCCCCCCCTTTATCTTTCTCTTCTTTCTTTCTCTCTCTCTCTGGCCCTCTAGTGTGAAGTGGTGTGTTTGCATTAGGGCAGTGTTGTGTTGTGAGGAATATCTCTGCCTTTTACCTCCCTCTCTCTCTCTCTCTCTCTCGCTCTCTTTCTCTCCCCACCTCTCTCTCTCTCTCTCTCTCCTCTGCATAGAGAAGGTGAGGGTGTTTGAGCTCCACAGGCGTGTGTGGGGGTTCTCCAAATATGGGCAGTGGAATGTAAACAAGTGGGGCGGGGCCAAGTTGTTGGGGGCGGGCTCTGGTGTGTAACCTGACCACTTGCCCTGCATTGGGGAACTACCCTGCCAGGAGGGACAAAGGGAAAGAGAGAGAGAGAGAGAGGGAGATAAAAAGAGAGAGGGAGAGGGAGAGAGACAAATAGGGAGAGAAAAAGAGAGAGAGAGATAAAGGTAAAGGGGGGAGAGAGGTGCAGGCAGGACGAAAACAACATTCCTCAGGCACAGACTCTTTCACACTGTAAAATGACACTTTTTAATTAGACAAATCCTGCCTTCTAATTGGAGGACTATACCATGTTTATCAAATAAAAAAATACAAAACAGCCAGGTTGTTTTTCTCTCGCTCTCATGTGTCATGAAATTACAAGCCTGCTGCGCTCGGCACGTACAACACCAGCACAGAAACAGATGTTCCCTAACCTCAATGATGGGGTTCAACTATTGTTTCGACTGTGTTTT
>CAEFZP010000289.1:1582500-1635000 GCA_903064625.1 Mallotus villosus
TCTAGAACCTTACATCTAGAACCTTACATCTACAACCTTACATCTAGAACCTTACATCTAGAACCTTACATCTAGAACCTTACATCTACAACCTTACATCTAGAACCTTACATCTAGAACCTTAGAACACTCAGTCCAAATGGGAGGAAATGGTTCACCTGAACCTCTGACTGGCAGAGCTGTGGAGCTCAGAATGGACCCCTTCTACCCTGCAGCACACAGCAGAGGCTAGCCATCAAGGGTACAGTCTGATCAAATACACACACACATATACACACACACATGTACACACAGACACAGACTCATTTAGTATGCTTGTGTAATACAGCTTGAGATGTGTGTGGAGACAGCTGGCTCTGTGTGTGTGGTGTGTGAGTGTGTGTGTGTGTGTGTGTGTGTGAGTGTGTGTGTGAGTGTGTGTGTGTGTGTGTGTGTGGTGTGTGTGTGTGTGTGTGTGTGTGTGGTGTGTGAGTATGTGTGTGTGTGTCTTTATCACTACGTGGGGCCCAGGCTATTGGAGCACACCAACGGTGTGGGGCCCTGAAACCTTGTGGGGCCCAAAATGGTGGGCCCCACACCGATCTTCATCCCTCTGTGCTCAGGAGCCTCCCCTGATGTGGCTCTTGCTTTTTTTTCGTTTTTTGAAATTTGGCCAGCAAAGTGACAATAACTAGAAACGTGTGTAAAAGTGTGTGTGCTCACTATCGCCCCCATTTACCGGACCCCAGTACTGCACCCGATACACACTTACACACTCCACACACACACACCGGAAGGAGGGATCCTGAGCTACGTTTCAATTGGTTCTATCTGATATGGGCGGGCCAGAGCCCTATGTATGGTGGTCTGGGGCGGACGTAAACGGATGACGACAGTGCGCCGTCGAAGCCGTGATGGTAAACATCAAAGATGGCTGCGGATATGTTGTTTGCGTTTGAGACGGCTTTGGCCTCGACCCTTTACAATTTGGAAGACGGCACTCAATCTTTCATTAGCAAATAAAAGGAATATTCTGTTTTGCAGACGACCACGGCAAAAGTTACATTTAACAGTTAATCCCGCTGTTCGCTAAATGAACAGGGCTTAATACGGCACATTGTTCATTGGTTGTAGTGCTATCAAATTGCGTGCAGTGGCATTTGAAGAGACAAATCTAATTCATCAGAGGCACCTGTTATACCCCTGGCAGGTAAGCAACATAACGTTATCTACAACTTCACATTCGGTTGAAGCCGTGTTGTTTATAAGAGTGTCTAGTTGTGTAAGTTATCCTATTAGCATGTTGGAGCACTCATTAGCGAAGTTCCGCCGCAATGCATTGTGGGACGTCGCGGCCATTTTAGTAGTTGTCTCAATTCAGTGAAAGAAAAAAGAAAAACGACATGCACACATGCTAGAAAGGTAATAGGATTTACTCAGATAAGTTAAAGGAGCAAGATAACGTTATCTGTATTCGTTTATTATGTTGAACAGATCAATTAATATTTATCCTTGCTTTTACAATTTTCTGTCTACAAGTTACCAGAATCATTGGGCTAGCTAGACTTTGAGGTTATAGTCACATATTATATATAATATACACATAACTAGTATATTTATGAATTTGAATTATTTAAATAGTGATAAATTAACAAGTCAGTGAAGTCTTTGTTAACTTCTTGACTTTCTCCTAAAACTCCTATTTTATTGTGGCTGTTTAGAGATAAACCATGTACATGTTACACATGGATCTTTATGGCTTCACTGGAAGCATCTAGCCCTGGAATGTTGAAGATCAGAGTCAGTTTATGAACCATTTTATTTTTTTCCTTTTTGGATAGCTACTGTGGTTCTGGTAACTGCTCGAAACAGATCATGAGACAGTCAATAGGGATGCTGTTCTTGCATGTTGGGTTACTGTGTAAGGTTTATGATGTCCAAATCACTTTCAGGGAGCCATGTCAACCCGGAAAAAAAGAATAAAGCCTGTTGAGGAAGCAACATCATTCATTCTGCTCTCAAAGGACAAGCCAGGAATTGAAGGAAAATACATTGATAGCGAAAAAGGTAGAAGGCAGCAGATCATATCACACCAGTTAATTTCTCTCTACTTTTCTTTCACATACACACACAAAAAATAACTTGTTTAATATTTGTGGTTAAAAGCTGTTATTTAGCTGCTGTTTTTGTTGAATCCAATATAACCAGCTATGGTTATAATTTGTATACGATTTTATTGTAAATGGTTACAATATATATTTATTTTTTATTTTTATGGTTATTCATTTATCAGAGATGTGGATGAATCTCTATGTCAAAGAATGAGACGACAAAATATTTTTTGCAATTAAGTAAGAAAGCAATCTATTAATTTATGTACTTATAGGAAGAGGAGTTTTTGCTACCCAGCCCATCGAACCAGGTGCCTTTGTCGTGGAGTATAAAGGAGACCTTATATCGGTGGAGGAATGCCAGTCAAGACAATACTCTGAGACGGAGAGTACATTTATTTTTGAGTTTGAATGGCGGAAACATCGCTATTGGTGAGCATTCCGGAAATGTGCAATTTGTAGATTTTTTGGAAAGTTGTTAAATAAAGCAGCAAAATTAGCTGTGATTCAATTAGGGTTTTCTGGGCCAATTACTGCTCACCGATTGCTGATCTCAGTATCACTGAATGTTTAAGTAATTATTGATTTATTTAATTTGTTCTTGACATTGGATAATAACCTACCATGCTTTGTGTCACATTTAAAGTTAATATAGTTAAGTTTGCAGAACCTGACCCAACACTTATTGCAATTTGCAATAAGAAGACAGGACGTATGCTTAAAAAACCTAAGTGGCGTTAACCGCCCTGCCTCCCATTAGTTTTTTTTGTAACTTGACATTTTGGGGCTAATATAGTACATTTTCTGTGTTAGGACTAGGGATGGGCATTCGATTAAGTTTTATAAGGCGATCGTCGGGAGAATTAACGATAAATTAGTCGATTAATCGTTAATATTTTACATTAAAATTAGAAAATATATATATATTCAAAATGAAATGAAAATACAAATGGAGCGTGTTTTCCTCATTGGGATCATTATTATTAGATGAACAACTCAGTTAAACAGGATCCGTTCAATAGTTATGCGCTACTCTGCTCTAAGCAAAGGAGCATGCAGCTCGAAGCCGGTGCTCATAAACATAACTAAAAATAAACACAACCCAAGTTTCTTCCCAAAATAATAACAATAATAATATCAAAAAAACAACCGACGTTGCCGTGATGCACAAAAACCTCCGTGCTAACTTGGCAAGGTGGGGGAACAACTTTCCACAATCCAGGGGCTTCGATGCCAACCTCGCCTTGAGTGGTAGGCCTATAGTGCTCCCCAAGAAGTAATTTTTTAAATCATAAAGGCCTGATTCCACCGGACGCGTTACGGCAACGTTACGGCTGCGGCACATCTTGGCCGCAGTCTCCGCAGCAGATAGGTTCCACTCTAATCAATGAGACCATTTCCACCGGGCGCGGCTGCGGAAGGTCTCAGCAGCGTCCCAGGAGCGGCTCGCCGTGCCGCAGCGCTATCATTCCGTAGCATTTCTATTTTTGCCGCAAGCCGTTGCTGAACCGCGTCAATTTCAACAGAGCAGATCGAGCAGGGCAGGAAGTGAATACGTTAAAGCCATAAAGCATCCGGTCAATTTTCAAAATAAAACACAAGTCATTTATGTACCAAATCATCCTTTTTATAAGGGCAATGGCCGGAAGGACAAAGCGTGGCATTTAATTGCAGTAGTTTTGGGAGTGGAAGGTGAGTACATTAGGTTTAGGATTATTGCGTGATCTCGTGATCTCGTGTGAATACGGCAGGCTCGCAAGGCAACGCTGCGCTGCCGTTACGCGCCCGGTGGAAATGCAAGCAGGGCAGAGTCGCAGCCGTTCCGTGCCGCAGCCGTAACGTTGCCGTAACGCGTCCGGTGGAATCCCCGGGTAATGGTCCCACACTAGTCTTCGCCGTGGCCTCGTCCGCTTCATGATTACATCGCAATGTTCCAATATCCATACTATCCGTACTTACTAGTCTAAGTTTGTGTACGTAGGGCGTTCCAATTCAGATCGGGCGAAAATAAGTGTACTGAAAACGGTCAAATCGCGAAGTGTGTGGCGATGTACACTTTTCGTACTCAACGGCAGCCATCTTAGCTACGTAGCGGAAGAGGCCTGAGCCAGGCTGAGCCAAAGTCGGCGCATTTTCCACATAGCCTGCATTAATAGTCAATTTTTGAGTTTTTATAGCTGCTAGGCGTAAAGAGTTCACCGTTCAAAGCGGGATGTTTATTGCGGGGGAGGAGCCGCAAATTTAAATATTGCCCCTGTGTGGTAAAATGTTTAATTGCGCACTGCATTAGTTTAATCGATGAAAAATGTACGTAATCAACAAAATTCTTAACGATCAATTAGTCGATCGTCGATTGATCATGCCCATCCCTAGTTAGGACCGTTCCACATCATATTTAATAATGTTATTTAGTGTACTATGATGTTTAAATGTCTGTTCTAATGAATATTTAGATAATTCTTTTAACAGATAATTTTCTCACATCCTTTAGTATTGACGCATCCAAAGAAGATGGATCGCTGGGAAGATTAGTCAATGACAACAACAAATCTCCAAATTGCACCATTAAACAAATCGCAGTAAACAACAGGCCCCACTTATGCCTATTTGCTGTGAAGAAAATAGAAATAGGAACGGAAATTGATTACAGCTATGGAGATTCGAAGTGGCCGTGGCGTAATAAGGTAAGTTGGTTGTATTAAGCATCTTGATTTTGATATATTTTGCAAAAAAAATGAGAATAACTTGGAACAAGAACAAGTTGTCACATGCATGTTCAAAAAGAGATGTTACCATACAGATAATACTAAGCTTTATTTTTAACTATTTTCTTCTAGTGATTACACGTGGAGTGATTGCCTTGTGCAATCTAACCTCTGATTGTTCAAATCAATTAAACTCAAGTTTCTAGAGATGCAATATAAAGCTTCCTGAGCATCTGCAAGTTTAACAAGGGTATTTTGAAAATAATCTACTGGCATGAGCTGAATACATTGTGTTTTGATCTCATATTACAGGTGCCAATCAGTCAGTCTCCTGCAGTGGAAGCAGAGTCAAAGAAAATCCCTGCTGCAGAAGACACTTCACCTAACAAGTCCGATTTTGCGGATAATGTTGGGACACAGGTAATAGCGAAGTGATGACACTGCTTCTTGAAACTGTGACATTCCTTGGGGGATTTTCAATCATCATGTTTGTTCACGAACTACCCCATGCAGTCGTAAACTCAGATTGTTAAGTAAATTAGCAATTTAGCAGGATTTTGACTTCTCATTTTACAAAAGTATTCCAGTCAGAAATACTAAGCGGGATATAGTGCAGGAGCAGTGTAACATCGCACTGTCGTACATTTCTTGTTATGTACTTGTGGGGCCCCTGAAACTGAAATCTGTCTTTCAAGTTCCCTGTCAGGAGGCCAGTGTTACACACTCTTTTCTAGTCTTGCCTTATGGGGCCCTCCCGTTTTTATCTACATGAAATTGATTTAACTTCATTAAGAAAACACCTTTCAATATCTAAACTCACATTTCTGGAGATGCAATTTGAAGCTTCCTGAGCAGGTGCAAGTCTAACAAGGGTATTTTGAAAAGAATCTACTTCTATGAGCTGAAATATCTTTTTTCAAAGTTCCCTTTCAGGAAGCCAGTGTTACACACTCTTTTCTAGTCTTGCCTTATGGGGCCCTCCCGTTTTTATCTAGGTGAATTTGATTTTACTTCATTAAGAAAACACTTGTCAATATCTAAACTCAAGTTTCTAGATATGCAATTTGAAGCTTCCTGAGCAGGTGCAAGATTGACAAGGGTATTTTGAAAATATCCACTGCATCCTCTTGTATTTGTCCTGAGATGTGCTGATACCTCTACATGGGATCATGTCATGTGCTTGGTTTTAGGTTCTGTGCTGTTCAGCAACCGTTTTCACATAAATTAACGTGTTTACCATAAAACGATCAAAATAAAGTGCTTTATATCGGTTTCCTCTGAATACATTGTGTTTTGATCTCATATTCCAGGTGCCGATCAGTCCGTTTCCTGCAGTGGAAGTAGAGACCAAGAAGCTCCCTGCTGCAGAAGACACTTCACCTACCGAGTCCGATTTTGCGGATAATGTTGGGACACAGGTAATAGCGAAGTGATGACACTGCTTCCTGAAACTGTGTTACATTCCGGATTTTCAAAGTCATCATGTTTGTTCACGAACTACCCCATGCAGTCGTAAACTCAGATTGTTAAGTAAATTAGCAATTCAGCAGGATTTTGACTTCTCATTTTACAAAAGTATTCCAGTCAGAAATACTAAGCGGGATATAGTGCAGGAGCAGTGTAACATCGCACTGTCGTACATTTCTTGTTATGTACTTGTGGGGCCCCTGAAACTGAAATCTGTCTTTCAAGTTCCCTGTCAGGAGGCCAGTGTTACACACTCTTTTCTAGTCTTGCCTTATGGGGCCCTCCCGTTTTTATCTACATGAAATTGATTTAACTTCATTAAGAAAACACCTTTCAATATCTAAACTCACATTTCTGGAGATGCAATTTGAAGCTTCCTGAGCAGGTGCAAGTCTAACAAGGGTATTTTGAAAAGAATCTACTTCTATGAGCTGAAATATCTTTTTTCAAAGTTCCCTTTCAGGAAGCCAGTGTTACACACTCTTTTCTAGTCTTGCCTTATGGGGCCCTCCCGTTTTTATCTAGGTGAATTTGATTTTACTTCATTAAGAAAACACTTGTCAATATCTAAACTCAAGTTTCTAGATATGCAATTTGAAGCTTCCTGAGCAGGTGCAAGATTGACAAGGGTATTTTGAAAATATCCACTGCATCCTCTTGTATTTGTCCTGAGATGTGCTGATACCTCTGCATGGGATCATGTCATGTGCTTGGTTTTAGGTTCTGTGCTGTTCAGCAACCGTTTTCACATAAATTAACGTGTTTACCATAAAACGATCAAAATAAAGTGCTTTATATCGGTTTCCTCTGAATACATTGTGTTTTGATCTCATATTCCAGGTGCCGATCAGTCCGTTTCCTGCAGTGGAAGTAGAGACCAAGAAGCTCCCTGCTGCAGAAGACACTTCACCTACCGAGTCCGATTTTGCGGATAATGTTGGGACACAGGTAATAGCGAAGTGATGACACTGCTTCCTGAAACTGTGTTACATTCCGGATTTTCAAAGTCATCATGTTTGTTCACGAACTACCCCATGCAGTCGTAAACTCAGATTGTTAAGTAAATTAGCAATTCAGCAGGATTTTGACTTCTCATTTTACAAAAGTATTCCAGTCAGAAATACTAAGCGGGATATAGTGCAGGAGCAGTGTAACATCGCACTGTCGTACATTTCTTGTTATGTACTTGTGGGGCCCCTGAAACTGAAATCTGTCTTTCAAGTTCCCTGTCAGGAGGCCAGTGTTACACACTCTTTTCTAGTCTTGCCTTATGGGGCCCTCCCGTTTTTATCTACATGAAATTGATTTAACTTCATTAAGAAAACACCTTTCAATATCTAAACTCACATTTCTGGAGATGCAATTTGAAGCTTCCTGAGCAGGTGCAAGTCTAACAAGGGTATTTTGAAAAGAATCTACTTCTATGAGCTGAAATATCTTTTTTCAAAGTTCCCTTTCAGGAAGCCAGTGTTACACACTCTTTTCTAGTCTTGCCTTATGGGGCCCTCCCGTTTTTATCTAGGTGAATTTGATTTTACTTCATTAAGAAAACACTTGTCAATATCTAAACTCAAGTTTCTAGATATGCAATTTGAAGCTTCCTGAGCAGGTGCAAGATTGACAAGGGTATTTTGAAAATATCCACTGCATCCTCTTGTATTTGTCCTGAGATGTGCTGATACCTCTGCATGGGATCATGTCATGTGCTTGGTTTTAGGTTCTGTGCTGTTCAGCAACCGTTTTCACATAAATTAACGTGTTTACCATAAAACGATCAAAATAAAGTGCTTTATATCGGTTTCCTCTGAATACATTGTGTTTTGATCTCATATTCCAGGTGCCGATCAGTCCGTTTCCTGCAGTGGAAGTAGAGACCAAGAAGCTCCCTGCTGCAGAAGACACTTCACCTACCGAGTCCGATTTTGCGGATAATGTTGGGACACAGGTAATAGCGAAGTGATGACACTGCTTCCTGAAACTGTGTTACATTCCGGATTTTCAAAGTCATCATGTTTGTTCACGAACTACCCCATGCAGTCGTAAACTCAGATTGTTAAGTAAATTAGCAATTCAGCAGGATTTTGACTTCTCATTTTACAAAAGTATTCCAGTCAGAAATACTAAGCGGGATATAGTGCAGGAGCAGTGTAACATCGCACTGTCGTACATTTCTTGTTATGTACTTGTGGGGCCCCTGAAACTGAAATCTGTCTTTCAAGTTCCCTGTCAGGAGGCCAGTGTTACACACTCTTTTCTAGTCTTGCCTTATGGGGCCCTCCCGTTTTTATCTACATGAAATTGATTTAACTTCATTAAGAAAACACCTTTCAATATCTAAACTCACATTTCTGGAGATGCAATTTGAAGCTTCCTGAGCAGGTGCAAGTCTAACAAGGGTATTTTGAAAAGAATCTACTTCTATGAGCTGAAATATCTTTTTTCAAAGTTCCCTTTCAGGAAGCCAGTGTTACACACTCTTTTCTAGTCTTGCCTTATGGGGCCCTCCCGTTTTTATCTAGGTGAATTTGATTTTACTTCATTAAGAAAACACTTGTCAATATCTAAACTCAAGTTTCTAGATATGCAATTTGAAGCTTCCTGAGCAGGTGCAAGATTGACAAGGGTATTTTGAAAATATCCACTGCATCCTCTTGTATTTGTCCTGAGATGTGCTGATACCTCTGCATGGGATCATGTCATGTGCTTGGTTTTAGGTTCTGTGCTGTTCAGCAACCGTTTTCACATAAATTAACGTGTTTACCATAAAACGATCAAAATAAAGTGCTTTATATCGGTTTCCTCTGAATACATTGTGTTTTGATCTCATATTCCAGGTGCCGATCAGTCCGTTTCCTGCAGTGGAAGTAGAGACCAAGAAGCTCCCTGCTGCAGAAGACACTTCACCTACCGAGTCCGATTTTGCGGATAATGTTGGGACACAGGTAATAGCGAAGGGATGACACTGTTTAGCTTTACTGAATTATGTATTGTCTTCACCTAGATGCCTGTGAGACAGAGGCGGAAGGAAGAGAGTCTGCAAGAAAGAGAGGTGAGCTCAGAGCACACAATTTGGATCCAATTGTGGGTCAGTGCGCCTTTTTTCATCCTTTAGGTCCCTTATCACCTTTTCAATAAGGATGGCTCACTGTTGTGTCGTCAGATTCGCACAAAACACTGCGGAACCCTATTGCTAACTTTTGTTTGCAGATAGGAGACAAATATTTGTTAAACGTCATTATTGACATTAATCTCCGTCTATGATTTGAGCCAGCCAAGTGCAACAAGACACCGAAAACAGGCCCATATTAACAAATAAAATAAAATATAACAAAATGATGAGTGCTTCCATCCTTATGTAGTTCAGTGGGTACGATTTGTCCTATGTAAAACCAGATTGTATATGAATCAGGCAACCCTATAAATGCACCAATTGTGTAGACTACAGTGCAGAATAGAAATGGCAAAGTAAATGTCTCATGTGAACTTTCGTATGGTGAATTCACACAGGACGATCCATGTTCCTCTCTTCTGAAATAGCTCTATCTCACTGATTAGGCCAAACCTTCTGACCACATCTATCTTACTCCTTTCCATCTCCATGCAGTAGTTGTGTTGTTGATCCTGTAGTCGCTGTGGCTTCTTAACCAGTATATTAGCATTAAATCCAGAAAACATACATGTTGCTGTAATGATCTGATAATTAAAATGCACTCTGTCTCATTAGGCAAAAAAACTGTAAAAAAGCGAAGCTGGACACAAGAGGAAAGTGCTGCAGTGGAAAGGCATCTGGGGAAGTTTATGAGAAGGTACCAAGTACCAGGTAAACGTGACTGTGAAAGTTGCATTGCTGCAGAATCAGAAGTCCTTGAAACCAGAGACTGGAAATCCGTCAAATATTTCATAAAAAATCGAATCTCTGCCATGAGACGGAAACTTCAGTGAACAGTTGTTTTCTCTCTTATCCACCTTTCCCTGAATGTCATGGTGGGAAAACGTTTAACCTTTTGTTATTTTTTTCTTTTGAGACATCAAGCTCACTTTTGTGTTCAACGACTCGTCAGTTGGTTTTGTTCAGGAGTTCAACCAAAAAAATGTTATTCTTTGAGAATAAAATTGAAACAATGGAAATTACTAATGTCTTCTGCTAGTTTCTTTGAGCCTCGTGAAGATATAAAGACTAGAAATATGTGTGTACAAGTGGACCTCACAACGTTTTTGTGCTAGTAATATGTGTGTGTACAATTGGACCTCACAAGGTCTTTATGCTAGAAACCGGACCCCATAATTGGGCAAAAAACTTTTTGGACAAAAGTTTGGAAATCTTTAAATTTGAAGTGCTGGTAATTACAAATATTTTTTTTTAGCTTCCCTGATTTTTTACAGAGCTGTAGGAGCACTGGAAAGGGTGGACCCCACAATTGGGTGAATAAAGTGTGGACCCCACAATTGGGAAAGACAAGAATGTGTGTGTGTGTGTGTGTGGTGTGTGTGTGTGTGTGAGTGTGTGTGTGTGTGTGTGTGTGTGTGTGTGTGAGTGTGTGTGTGTGTGAGTGTGTGTGGTGTGTGTGTGGTGTGTGAGTGTGTGTGTGCGTGTGTGGTGTGTGTGTGTGTGAGTGTGTGTGTGGAGTGTGTGTGTGAGTGTGTGTGTGAGTGTGTGTGTGGTGTGTGTGTGTGTGTGTGTGTGTGTGTGTGGTGTGTGTGTGTGGTGTGTGTGTGTGTGTGTGTGTGGTGTGTTGTGTGTGTGTGTGTGTGGTGTGTGTGTGTGTGTGTGTGTGTGTGTGGTGTGTGTGTGTGTGTGTGTGTGTGTGTGTGTGTGTGTGTGTGTGTGTGTGTGGTGTGTGTGTGTGTGTGTGTGGTGTGTGTGTGTGTGTGTGTGTGTATGTGTGTGTTTGTGTTTATGAAAACTGAATACTTCACACTTCTTATCCATTATAAGGGTAAGATATAGAGAGATTATAAGAGAGAGAGAGAGAGAGAGAGACAGTGACAGTGACAGTGTCTGTATTATAGTGACTGGCAGAGTAATGTAATATTCATCCGGGTGGCAACAGGTAGCTAATTGCCTCGTTCCTACAGGTCGTGGTGATGGAGAAGTTTTAAAAAAGGAAGAAATCAAACACACAGCAAAAGTGTAGTAGTTAGCTAGGTTTATTTGACCTGGGCTGAATCTAAGAGCTAAACGGAACACAGCTTCCAGCTGTAGGTTTATGCAGGTAGCAACGCTAGTGCTAAATAAGTATTTAGCTGGTCGGCTTGATGATGCCGCATGAGTAGGGCTCGTGAAACTGCGCACCGAAAGGAGAACCACGTAGCCTCAACTGCCGTAGCTATAAGTCCAGGAAATGGTGTCTTTGGGGAGTCAGGTGGCTGAGCGGTTAGGGAATTGGGCTAGTAATCCGAAGGTTGCTGGTTCAATTCCCGGCTCTGCCAAATTATGTTGTGACTTCACCCTACTTCCTGCCTCGGGGGAATGTCCCTGTACTTACTGTAAGTCGCTCTGGATAAGAGCGGCTGCTAAATGACTAAATATCGCTGTCTGTCTTACTCGAATGTTGTATCTATGCGTCGTTGCTAACGTGTGATGACGTTGTGACGTTAGGCTAGCACTAAGTTATCTTTGTGCACACAAGCCACAAAAACATTATTTTAAAAAACATTATCTAACCCATACAAGCAACTCAATCAAGTTTTTTTAGGGGTGGGAAAATAAATAATTATAAAATAATCATAAATATGAGAGAGAACAGGTTGGCTCTCCGAAGGCTTATGCACACCCAATTATATATATATTATATATACTGCATTAGGCTAGGTGTGTGAGTGTGTGTGTGGTGTGTGTGTGGTGTGTGAGAGTGTGTGTGTGTGTGTGTGTGTGTGGTGTGTGGTGTGTGTGTGTGGTGTGTGAGAGTGTGTGTGTGTGTGTGTGTGTGTGTGTATATATACTGCATTAGGCTAGGTGTGTGAGTGTGTGTGTGTGTGTGTGTGTGTGTGTGTGTATATACTGCATTAGGCTAGGTGTGTGTGTGTGTGTGTGTGTGTGTGTGTGTGTGTGTGTGTGTGTGTGTGTGGTGTGTGTGTGTGTGTGTGTGTGTGTGTGTGTGTGTGTGTGTGTGTGTGAGTGTGTGTGTGTGTGTGAGTGTGTGTGTGTGTGTGTGTTTGTGTGTGTGTGTGTATATACTGCATTAGGCTACAAGGTTATCTTGTTACATGTTTAGTCAGTGGTGTTTCGCCTGATTTTTCCAATGAATAAAATGTGCCATGGCTCAAAAAGGTTGAAAAACTGATGATCATCACAACTTTAATCATTGAGAGATGAAACAGAGCGACATGTCAGACTGTGTGAGAGCATGCAGTGTTTTAGCGTGTGTGTGTTTGTGTGTGTGCATGTGAAAGCATGAAAGACATTCATAACCTCTGGATAAGAGTGTTTATGAGTTGTATATATGTATATTGCCTGTGGATTCATAGCCAGAGGTACACTCATGTGGTTCTTTTATCATCAAAGGCAAGGACTCACACACACACACACCTTCATACTGGTCCCCTGGGTGTGCGATGGACACTGTTTAAATGGAGTGGCTGTTGTGAAAAGTAGCATTCTTTTGGATTAGTGCAGGTGTCTTTTATACGGTTAACCCCTCTCCTCTCCTCTTTCTTCACTGTTGTGACAAATTCCTTTAGAAGCTAAACAAGGTTATACAATTTCCTCAAACTGTAAATTAGAAACCAAAACAGAACACACACGCAAACACCATGCTGACACAAACCAAGGCTATCCATGGATTGACGGTGTTGACAGGAGTGTGTGTGTGTGTGTGTGTGTGTGTGTGGCACAGAGCAGAGCAGCACAGGTGCAGTCAGGAACACTGACAAAGAAACAGAAACTTTGAACTTGAGCTTCAGGAGAAAAGCTGTCTTCCAGTGCTGTCAAACACGGTGAGCTGTGAGTCTTCCAACCAACAAGGGGAAACTGGCCTGTTGGAGACTCAGAAATCTCCAAAGCGGGTGTGGACTGAGAGGAGTGTGTGTCCCTCCTCTTCTCCTTATGACCATGAATGTACAATGCAGCTCCTCTCGTGTGAAGAGAATCAGGACAGAACACTTAGTAACCACTCATTCTGTGGTTTGTGCGTGCGTGTCTGTGTGCATCATGTGTACCCTGTGTGGGACCAGACCTCCAGGAAAGCAGTGCTAGTTCAAGGCCAAGGCAGCAGCCCCCCACCCCCCCTTCTATCCCTTCTGAGAGAGCTCTCTGTGGATCTCTTGTGCTGCGTGGAGCCAGCAGCAATCCCTGGAGGTCTGTCCGGACTGCTGGACGAGAGGAGAGAGGGAAGAAGATACAGAAACAGGGCTGGCGGAGACAGCAGGAGAGACGAAGGTCAATGGTGAGAGCGGACAGAGGTGTTGCTAGGGAGGAAGACTTCGGTAGAGAGAAAGAGAGAAAGGGAGATGAAGAGAGCGAGAGAAAGGGGGTTAAGAGGGAAGCAAGAGGAGCAGGGGGGAGGAGGAGGGGAAGAGAAGGAGGAGGAAGAGAAGAGAAGGAGGAGGAAGAGGGGGAGGGATGTTAGCTCTTGCTGAGAGGCTGTAAGTAGGGTGTGAGTAGGCCCTGTGTCAGACCACTGATATAAGCTGTCTCTCTGGATGTCAGGGCTCCTCAATGCATCTCTTGTCTCTCCTTATCAGCTGTAATTAAAACATTTAAATTCCTCTGGCTCTGCATCTTGGGGAAAGAGTGTGTTTGCGTGTGTGTGTGTGTGTGTGTGTGTGGTTGTGTGGTGTGTGTGTGTGTGGTGGGAGGGAGGGAAGGGAGCTGAGAGCAGTTGGAGAGGAAATGTAACAGGTTGGATGATATCAGTCCTTGTAGCTGTCCATCTATGGATGTGGAGAGCTCACAAATATTCACTCTGGGCTGCCAAGAAATGGTTTGTTCCCACACACATACGCACACACACACACATGCATACACACATGCACACACACCCACCCACACAAACACATGCACACACACATGCACATACACAGACACACACACACACACACACAGACACAGACACAGACACACACCCACACATACACAGACACACACACATGCACACACACCCACACATACACAGACACACACACACAGACACTACAGTATCAGAACTTTAGTTACTACCACCCCTACATAATATCATGTACAGTAGCCTCTACCCACAATCTATGACACCCTCCAGTTTAAAGGTTCTCTCTGAGATGAAACATGCGGCATGCTTTCATTCTGAAACACAACCTTCTCTGGGGATGGTCTAGTCTAGGGTCGCAGTTCAACAAAACCACCTCCCCTCCTCAGGTTGTCCCCGGGCTCTCACTGGTCTGTTCAGCAGCTCTCTGACCCCTGACCCCCGACCCCTGGTGAAGAACACCTAGGTAGGCAGTTCCCTGCCGGCACTGCCTCTGCAGGCAGCACGGTGGAGCCACAATCGTCGGCAGAACTAGGTGGGACCCCAACATCAGAACTAGGTGGGACCCCAACATCAGAACTAGGTGGGACCCCAACATCAATGGAAGGGAATCACTGTTCTGCTCAGAGTCTATGATGCTGCTTCATCAACTGTTTCTGTTAAATCAACAATGTGTAAAATCAGGTCCATGCCTCAGTGAGAACTGACTGGTGAGGCCTCAATCACGACTTACTGTAGTGTTAATAGACCTGTCGATGGCAAGGTGTCATATTATTGTGTCTGGTCTGTGGTCATGTCAATCCTCGCGAGATGGAATTATGGAAACAACAAGATTGTGTTGATTATCCGTGTAGATGTGTGTGAGAGGAGAGTCTGTGAGGGAGGGGTGATGGATGACGAGCCCAGAGGGAGACGATGCCTCCTGGCTTTACTGTAAATGTTTACATTCCTCCATCTACTGATGCTATCTGCTAATAGTTTCTGGAACAGGCCAGAAACAGTCCTCTGGGTGGGATTATCTGATGTGTGTTAGTGTGTGTCTGTGTGTGCGTCTTTGTACGTGTGAGTGTTTGTGTGCTTCAAAACGAGAGGGAAGCAGTATGCTTGTGTGTGTGTGATGCCTGTGTGCTTGTGTGTGTGTGATGCCTGTGTGCTTGTGTGTGTGTGATGCCTGTGTGCTTGTGTGTGTGTGATGCCTGTGTGCTTGTGTGTGTGTGATGCCTGTGTGCTTGTGTGTGTGTGATGCCTGTGTGCTTGTGTGTGTGTGATGCCTGTGTGCGCGTCCTAATGCAGCTTGGAGACAAGGTTAGAGAAGCTGCTCGCTCTCTAAACAGAGGTATTAACCATGACCTGTCTGCTTCCTGAGTCGTGCCCCAAGAAAACGCATTAACGCCTGCACACACACACACACACTCAGGCAAACACACACAAACACACACACAGACAGAGAAAACCCACTTCGCCACACCCATCGACACTCCCAATTCAAAAATCTTCTAACTTCTAAGAGACTCTGAGTTTCAAACGGTGTCTTTGCCAACATCAATGGCACACGGGAGTGAAAATACTGGAAATATCCATTCAGATCCACTCAGCTGTGGCTTCAGTGATATTGTTGTTGCACAAAGGTAATCCACGGTACGTGTTTGCTAAAGAGGACCCTTGCGAAAATAACTGTGTTTCAATAGTCAGACAGGAAATGCGTGTATAATTGCACCTCTGGTGCTGTGTGTAATCTCTGTGTCCATAAGGTCTACGTTCTTAGAGAAGCAGTCTGCCGTGTCAGCTAGTCTGGTGGAGAGGAGGAGGGGAAGGAGGGGGGAGGAGAGGAGAGGAGAGGAGGGGGAGGAGGGGGTAGGAGGGGAGAGAAGGAGTGAGAAGGAGCAGAGGGGTATGAGAGGGGAAAGTGGAGGAGGAGAGAGGAGGAGAAGAGGAAAATACGGGAGGAGGAATGGAGGGGAAAATGAGAGGAAAGGAGATTAGTAGAAGGGTTTTCATTCAGGTGTGAAATATTGTAGCTTTGTCTCTCCCTCCCAGCATTCCTCCTAGCAGAGAGTCCCAGCTACTGTGGCAAACATGAAAGACCAGCTGGGATTTCAAGTTCTCAGTGAGGTAAACAGTTGCCAAACCCAATACTGCTTTTCTGTGATCAGGAAGTCTCCTCTGTCTAGAAGCTTTGTTGAGATACGTCAGGCTGTTTTTCTCAGTTACAGTCACTGATGTTCACGTGTGTGCCTCCCTCTCCCCCTCTCAGCCTCTTTTCCCTACCTCATGTTCTGCTGTTCTCTCTCTCTCCCCCCTCTCTTTTCTACTAGCCTCTTCTTGCCAGGGCTGCAGGGAAGCACGGAGGCGCAAGTATGTTTACATACTTGTGCATTACATATTTATACATAAACACAGGTCTCCCTCTTTGCCTCCTTCCCTCCTTCCCTGTGTCACTCAGACCATTAAACCAGGTGGTGAAGTTAAAGGTGTGTTAAGCCGAACAGGAGTTTGCCCTTTCATTGGATTAAAATTGAGGATGTCCACAACAACATTTACAACAGCACTCATTTGGTGGTGAAGGCGAGGCGGCCGTGTCTCATTCATGAGCTTCTGCCTTCAGAAGGTAGGGTGGAAGGGAAAACACACTTTGGAATGGGACGCAGCCCTCAGAAGGAGTTAGGACAAGGAGGTGTTGGAACATAGATAGGGTTATGGTGAACATACAATTCTGCAAAGACCCGTCTCTCAGGGAAAGAGCACATGGCAGGTATAACAGAATGAAGGATATACGTTTATTTTGACAGACAAAGATGTGACGAACTCATAAGTGGATTACTGTCTAATTATAGTGTTTAGGAATACAAGCTTTTGTGTACGTTTATGGGCGGACAGTGGGGACATTTTCATACGGATTTCCAGAGACCATTGAAACGTCCTAACTAATAATTAGATGGATAACGGGTCAACATGCAGGGTGATGAACATTTCTCCCTCCAATGTTGAAACCAAACCTACGCCTTGCCGTTAAGTCAGTTCCATTCGATTTTTATTTCGTCTACCGTGCATAAACATGTACACCTTGTCAGTGTCATTAATCTGTCTTTAACAATGATGGATGTCCTCGGTCACAGTTGGACAGCCTCAAAGAGCCATGCGGTTACTATGACGATAATCAGCAAGGGTACAATGCCAGCCACTTGTGATAGCTTAGAGAGGGCATGGGCTGATTGGAGAGAGATAGATGGAGCTTGGACCACTGCCAGTCTAACGTGGGCACAGGATCAGTCTGTTTGTGCCTGCCTGCCTGACAACCTGTTTGTCTGTCTGACTGACTCCTCCCTCCATCCCTGCCTGTCTGTCTACCCATTTGCCTCCCTCTCCCTCTCTCCCTGCTTGATGAACTCCCTCCATACCTGTCTGTCTGTCCAAATGTTTGCTCTGCCTGCTGTCTGTTGCCAGCTTACCAGGTTGTGTTGGGGTGCAAGGGATCTTTTCGGTTGAATTTACTTTGCTTTCGATTACCAATAAGATAGATTTCCCCCAAACCCCATTAAAAAGAGATTACAGAAACATAACGATATTTTTGGTGATTCGTTTTATGACATGTTTTGTACATACATCTTGTCAGATTGTTTTTGCAGGACATTTAATCCTATAGACCCCTTTAGATCAGAACGCACTAGTGCAATTAGAACTACATCCACCATTATAAACATCGCTAACAGCTCTCTGTTCTGGCGCAAATATTTGTTTTCCCTCAACCTGCATTAAAAACACAGAATGGCCTTAGGGAAACCGTCTATAGCCGTTAAATGAGGTTAAGTTTGGTCTTTCACCGAGCAGATAATGAATGTGTTTTGTGCGTAGCCTGGATGTGTGGCGCAACATGGATATGGTCGGTTGACCGCGTGTGATTCAAAAGGCAAAGCCGAGTCGGAGTCAAAAGCAGCTGTAGAATATGTTATTATTCGCAGCCCAAAGTCAACTGCACATGCAGCTGCTGGTTGTTCTATTTCAGCAACTTTGAAAAGTCACCTAACCGTGCATTTTGATTCCAACATCATAGCTGGATGATTAGCCTAACAGTTTTTTAATGTTATTTTATTAATTTTGGGGTCAACACAAATCGTAGCTGTTCAAAAGTAAGAAACCAAACTTCACTTTACCAACAACATCACCAGAATAATTAATAAGCACTTATTTATTTATTTTTAGGTAGCCTATGGTTGCACAATATTCACAATGTATAAACGTCATAGGCCAATAGCCATAGGCCTATTTGTTTTATTATGAACTAGTCAGTAATATTAGTCTATTTTTTACGTTAGCGATATGGATTATTAGCACTGCATTAAAACAAAATAAAGCCAAAAACCATGAATAGTCTATTAATTGTATGATTTAATGAATCAGGGTTTAAGGACTGGGTTCATTTCATTTCATTGTTTGGCCCCATTCAAACGCTGTAGCCTATTAATATAGCTTGTGTTTATAGTCTACAGTAACTGATAGCCTAGGCTATGTTATCAAAGTTTGGAAATTGAGGAAAAACTTAGCTTATAGCCTATATTATTTTGAAATTGGGAAACGTCAATGCACACTAGCTTGGAACTCGACGTTCTACGTTTTTTCTGATATTGCATAAATTGATCCATGTAAATACGGTTTGCAATGTTAAGTAGCCTAATAAACGAAATGATCGTCTAAAAGGAAAATACTGTCCTATAGCCTATTAAAGCTGAATAATTACAACTCAAACAATTGCATATAGCTCTATTATTTTATTGACGACATCATCGGATTTTATGTGTATGCCTAGGCCTAACGGGGATAATATATGCCTAATGTATTATTTAAAAAACTACAAATGTTCAGTATTCTGCAGGTCACTCACATGGCGTAAATCTGGAATTACCCGTGTGAAATAGCTATGAATGACACATGCGCTCTTCAGATGACAATAAAATAATCTATGTACACACCCTTGTTCCGTTCGAAATAACATTAATATGAAACGGAAGAGTTGTCTTTTAGCTTAAACACGTAATTCGATAAATCACTTAACCCATGCAGACTCAGTTCTTGTCGTTTTCCTGCCGGAGTTGTAGGCTTATGTTAATGCAAGGCCCCGCACAGTGCGCCGTTGGCAAGCCAGGGATGGAAGCAGTACAGGTAGGGGTAGTACTGATAGGTCTGGTAGAGGGGCAGGGCGTGGTGGTTGGGCAGCTCTTCCGCCCGGTACTGTTTCTGGTTGTCCCTCACTAAAACCTTCACCGCCACTTTCTTGGCCATTGTAGTGGCGGCGGGAGGACTGCTACAGGGCACCGTCTCCGCAGCCATCTGCCGCCTCTTGGTTTTGTACCTCCGGTTCTGAAACCAAATCTTCACTTGTGTCTCGGTCAGTTTAAGAGCCCTGGCCAAGTCCGCGCGCTCCGGACCGGACAGATATCTCTGAACGTTAAACCGGCGTTCCAGCTCGTAGACCTGTGCGTGCGAGAAAGCGGCCCGGGAGCGCTTTTTGTTACCGGCCCGGGGCTGTTGGTCCATGTCTCTGTGGCAGCTCACCCTCTCGTCTTCCTCTTCCTCCTCTTCCTTCGACTCGGCCCGGTCCCGACCGGGTAGCTGTTTCTCTAAGAACAGATAGAAGCCCCTGTGGTGAGTTGGCTAACAGGCGACCTCTTTATGCTTCAAATAGCAACCCCTCAGCGATGCACAATACGTCCTTCAAATATTGTGTCCGCAAGCACTTAAAGTGCTCCGTATGACTGAATAGTAGCACCAAGTTCAAAGTTAATGTTATCGACAGACGCAGTCATCTGATTTACATTAAAAGGACTATAAATCTGATTAATGGTGGGCCGATGTCACCCCTGGGCCTGTCCTAGCATATAGGCTTTGAGTTAACGTTTGCAGTGTTGAATCGGACTTGCAGTAGCCTACTATTGTAACCATTAAGCTGCATTGATAAGGCCTATTGGAAATCACAGTTGCATTAGGCTACAACTATAGCGATATGTGCAATTTGTGTCATTTGGCCAAAGTCGGAATATGCTAGCATCATAGTGGATGTCTTAAATAATCATACAAAAATAGACAATTTGGCCTACTGCCAAGCATGAAACAGCCACAACAAATGTATGATAGGATTTATAGTTTTAAGGTTGGTCGAGAATGCCTTGACATTGGCCGATTGAATAGGCCTACCTCCTCTGTAGCCAGATAACTCTGCGTCCTCCGCGGCTGAGTCTTCGCCACATGATTCGGTATTCCTACCTGGCTTCAACACACAGGGATCTGACTGTTCTCTTCCGTGGCGGAAATGGCTCACACTATCACTTTCATCAGAGAGCGGGGAAGCGGGACCCTGTGCACTCCTACTAATCTGCGATCCACTTTTCTCGTTCAAGGTGTCGAATCTCTGTGCGCACTGTTCCTCGAATCTCTGTGCGCACTGTTCCTCATGCCTGCCACTTGAACCGCTCTCTCGACCGTCCCGTCCTCGAGTGAGGATGTCGTTGATTGAGAACGAGGAGCAGCTGAGCGCCATGGCATTTACGCTGATGTCAGTTAGTTGAAACACGTAGCCTAGTTGGTATCGAAAACTTAAATAAAAAGATTCGAATAGCCGCAGAGAATCATTCGGGAAACACAATAGACTTGCTGTATTGATTTGTCAGCCCTTTTATCTATTCCTCTATCGATCTCAGAACAAGGTGATTTAATTGTGGTGAAGCTGCTCCTGCAACCTAATCAAAGGCAGATGTGCCAGAAGCTGTCATGTCTGCACAGAATTCTCATTGTAACTAAAACACTGGGGTGATTGGTTGGCATTGCTTGTTAGCCCCTCCCACCCTTTAAGCCCATCTGTTCTCTCTCTCTCTCCTCGCACACTTGACCTGAAGAGCACGGCGAGATGATATTGGTGCTTGGACAGCAGAGAAACGGTCATGGTTTCAAAATAATTTGTAATTTTAATGATTGGACTGTTTCAGTATAACGCTCAGTCTCATATTGTTTTTCAGCCGCAAAGTTGTATACATAGTGGATTTTTTTTCTTCCCTTATCAACTTAAGTGTTGCTTCAAAAAGTAGGCTATATAATGTCCGATATCCAGATGTTAAATAGCTATAGCCTACACGCTGCAGGGCTATGCCGTGATAGTGCGCGAATAATGTTTCATAATGATATATTTGCATATTTTGCTAAACAAGGTTTCCTTTAGGCCTATATGCCTACCTAGGCCTATCTACCAACCACAGATAACGTGATTATTTATGTGTGTTAGATGCGGTCATGTAGACTTTAACCATACAGAGGACTGGACCGTTGATCAACTCTGCAGTCATATGTTGCTATGTGTGTAATTTATGATGAAGATGAAGATTTTCACGTTGATGTCAAATAGTTGTTTTTGTTAGTATTAATTTTTCGTTTAATCAACACCGGATTAGTAAAAATAATAATAATTAGGCATATGCCTGCTTATGTTTTAGTAACTTTATTTTGGCGTTGTCTTTGAATAGCCTAAAACGTCTGCTAAAATATGTAATACAGTTTAATAAAACAAAACATGCGTAAAACGTGCTGTATGGGAAGTCTAAATGTGATAGGCTAATTTTACTAATGTTGGTGGTTAACAGCAGCCTATTTCTCAAATTCGCCAACAAAAGGAGGAACATTGTTGCTTGTTGTTTAGGCCTACTGCAATAAAGACACAAAGGCTACAGGAAAAACAACTTTATGTCACCTTAGATTTAAATGCACACACAATTATAATATTGGATATTTTAAAATACAGTTGAATTAAACCGTATTCTTACTCGAACTGCATAACTAAACATAGGCCTAATTAAACTAGTGTGTCTTTAACTGTTGTACGGGATAGGCTACATTTGGTAATGACTTTTGCGTTGGAAAATCCGACCACTTAAAATTAAGTATCCTTTACTTTGATTTGAGTTTAGGAACCAGTTCAATGTCAAATTAAGTGCTTCTGTTCTTTTGTCATGTTCATACAAAATAGGCTACTTTATAGGCTCCCGCCGTCGTTTCGGAGAAGGAGGCTAATAGCGCCACCCTGCGACTCCAGTGATGATCTCGAAACAAATGAAGACATGCAAGGAACAAACGTCTTGCTGTCTCACGGGGAGGCCTGGTTCTCCAGCGTCGAGTGTTCTTTTATGTTTTCCAATGGAACATGGAACCTATAGGCTACGTCCTAGTATATCCTTGACTGACTTGGATGAGCATTTTTATGATGACAGTTGAGTGATCCTGCTTCCCGGTTGAGTTTTGTTTGCGTCCTCTGACTACACAGTGAAGATCTATGTGAATCTCTATAGCCTACGTTTGAGTCAGAGGGGCCCATCAGCTCAGAGGGTGTGGGCCTATACTCCGGAGGCAGAACTGAGGGTGTGGGCCTATACTCCGGAGGCAGAACTGTCTGGTGAGTAGAAACCTTTGACAATGCTGAACTACTGGAAACACACTCACAGGTGTCCGTGTCAATCCTCCATTTCAACACAAAGTTTGCGCTTTCAATGAGAAGCAGATTTTGGCGTGATATCCATTTCACGTGCAACGAGAAGCAATGACATGATTGTGGATATCGATCAATTGCATAGGCCTAAATGCAGTTCATATTTTGTACTAAAGCAATTATTTTTTCCATTATGACTTTGTGAAATTAGTAGCTCTAGCACTGTGAGAAACATCTCTCGCGCATGTTAAGTCAGTAGGCCTATAAGTCTCTAAACAGTTTCTAAATACAGACCAAGTGCTTGCTATCAACTCCTTTACGCAGTTCGTATTCTCTAACCTATATTTGGCCTTTGTTCTTTGTAATCCCCCTTGAGTGGTTGCCATGGGAGACTTTGTTTTGGGAAACTCATTCAGTGGAGGAGTTGCGCTGCTATCTTTGGCAGCGATAGATAGCAATCAGTACTCTGGCACTCTGCTCGCCTGTCAGGGCGGCCGTGGCTAGGCCCCGTCCTCAGGCATCGCCGGACTGTCGCCACTTCTATTTACACTGGGGACTCTCTGCCACTTACTCTGACACCAGGTATGTCCTACCGACAGGGCAGGAGCCAAGGGAAGCCCCGTGGTGAGCCGATCAACGGAGATAAATACTCTGTTTACCATTCCATTAATCTCCATTAATGGCGCGTATAGGGCCTACGCGTTACAGCTAGGCACCTTGGTCTAGCCTTGCAGCAGCCAACAGAATCAAAGGCGGGGAGGAGGGTGCGTTTGTTTAACTTTAAGCAATTGCTCCCATCGAACAGTGTGTGTTTTACGAACCTATAGATGAAATCCATAGCCTAGTCTATAGCCTACTTTCAACACGATGTCTTTAACGAGGACGCATGGATTAGCAGGGACAAGACGTGGAATAATAGGGTTTACCAAAGCGCTAGGCGTTATGCATTGTAGCCTACAATGGTCGTTAGTGCCACTTTGTGTTACATATGCGTTTCCCGAAAGCATCGTTATTAGGCTATAGCCTACGTGGTGGACTACGTTAAATCAATCGTAAACCATGGTTTCAGACCAATCGTCTGGTAGCCCATGCTCTTTGCTGCTGTAGGCCTAGGCTACATGTTATCGCTAGAGCTATTTCAGCGCAACTGTGAGAATGTCCTTTTTTCTCTGTTTTTTTTAGGCCGATTTCTCTGCCAGCGATCTAATTAACAATCGCCTATGTTTTCATATTTGCGTGCAATCGAGATTAAATATGACAACTAAAACACGTGGAGAAGGTGGTTCACTTTCCACCATGATTATTTTGAAGATCGTGACATTGTAGGCCTATGTGTAGCTATAGGCCAATCACGTTCTTGCATTAACATGCTTAAAACAAGAAGCATGTAGGCTAGTTGATACAGGATATAGGCCTATATGATTAGCATGTAGGCCTATTAGGCATTATAATTTGTAATTACTAGTTAGGCCTAGCAATCTTACTGCATAGCCTAGGCTACTCTAGCAGACAACCCCTTAAGTAAGCTTAGCCTATAGCCTACATAGGCTAGTAGGCCTATAGGCTATTTGAAGATACATTTGCAAATACGATTCCATTCAGGACCTTGGACAGCCCTCCTTACGACGTAGACGATTTACGATACACTTTATAGGCTAACGATCGATCTAGAGGCCAATGAACTGTGTGGGAAGCAGACATATAGGCCCACCTCCATCGTTAGAAAGTCACGATGCAGCATTTCATGCATCATATACCACCATCATCCGAAAACCGGGCATCAAGCTGTTTTAGACCAAGTGACGGTTTCAGGCTAATTTAATTTAAATTACAAATTACGTCAACTAATAAGATGGAACATAAAATATAAATTATAATTGGCCTACCAAGTCAAACATTGTATAACGACAATAGGCCTACCTACCATTTTACATTGGAGAAGAAAGGCTAGAGGGTGAAATATATGCCCTATAAAACAAGAAGAATTTCTAACAAAACCAAAACGATTAACCCCAACAAAAAAAAATCAGTTGTCATTGGTCTAACTGGGCCTATGCTATGTTTTCAATTTCAGCATTATTTTATTCTCTCCATAAGGAGATCATTTAGGGTTATTTGTGTGGTGTTATGTATTAGGCTATAGCCTATTCTTAATATTTTAAGAACATTTATTAATCGTGTCAGTTTTTAAAAGCGAACAATCTCTGTGTAGCATAGGCTATATTTGAACTCTGTGAACCTATGCTATGATTTAATACGTTTGCCTACAAACATATTTTCCTAAGCTATATTGTGACAGTAATGGCCGATTGGCAGCACTGACGATGTGACGCGCCCCGAACTTGTTCTTTCAGGGCTGCCTGTCTGGTTAGTATCCGTCTCCCGCCGGACTGAAGATTCGGAATTCTGTATGCTCTGGTTCTTGTCTCAAGCTCAACATTCTGCGTCTTATTTACCACAGAAAGCTGGCCTGGAAAACCGCCCGATAGCGTATAGGTCAAGAAGATGGACAATTTCCCTTTTCCGAAAAATAAAGAAAATGTTATTGCACACAGACCTCTCAATACCAACAGACCAAACATGCATCTTTTGGTGGATTATTTATGTAACATGAGACAAATCAACGTTTAATCACATTAATTTACAGTAATGTCTTCTATCTTTAATCTGAGTGCAAGTATTTAGACGTGTTTAAGTCCTATAAACAGTTGTAGGCTATTTTTATTTTTTTCACGGAATTTAACAGTGAAAATGTTGCACGGCTACTGCACTTTGGAAATTGTCAGAATATGGCCTTATAGCCAAAGGCTACCGTAGTTCACAAATCTAAGCAGTTCGACAATATAGGCTAAAGATGCACATATGAATACTAAATCTCTGTGCGGATGCATTCTTAATCCTAATAATAACAATACACTTTTAATCAAAATGTAATGGATCTGTATCTCTGGTAGCACCAGTTAAATAGGCTAATAGGAGTTGACGCTGAAAGACCTGCATGGATCACCGTCGTGCTGCACATGGAAGCTTCGCATTAGGCCTATCCTCTTTCAACTTAGGCTACACAAGAACTCAACAGTGTGTTTCACATCATTTTACGTGTAGGCCTAAATAAAAATGGATCCAGTGCTGTAGCCTACTGTGAAGCAACACTCAATTTACCGAGCCCCCGTTCTCGTGGTCACTGTTCAGTGGGCCTACGGACCGATTCAGCCGTAGAGCAGGTTACAAAACAGTAACCGTAAAACAGGTTACAGGCAAAGTAGTAGCCTACGCTGAGAAAGGTTTCGAACATGGGTAAATCCGGGGGTAGGCCTACTGGGCCCCAATATATGCGTTAAATACAGTGTAGCCTACAGCCGCCCTCTTTGTCGGTGCACAAAATATCTCATCAAGAAACGATGCATGGAGAGCTCATGGTCCGAAATAAACCCCTGAATAATTTCTGTTCGGGTCATCATCCAAGTGTTTTAAAAAAAAACACTATATCTCCTCCGTTACCAGGCACGGATGCCTTGCAGTGTTCCCTGGCAGGGTGTGACCGTCGTTCCTTGAGAGGGCTGGGCCGGGGGTTGCGAACCGAGACCCCCGAAATTCACGTTCATAAACGCGTTAGCAGTGGTGTTGGGAGCAAGAGAAGGTAGGCTAGAATACGAGTTAGAGTACACTGAGTTGTTATATGTATAGGCTGGGTAGCCGTTGTAGCTATACGGGGATGGAGTCCCAACAGTATAGGGGGTGTTGTAGGTCTGTGATCCAGCCAGACAAGGTTTCCCGTCTCGGACCAGTACAGGGACAGCCACTCGCCTAGGCGGCGGAGGGTGGTGGTGGTGGCCGACCATCTCCAGAGTCTTGTCTTGCCGCTGCCTTTTACATTTGTATCTCCGGTTCTGGAACCAGATCTTCACCTGGGTGGAGGTAAGTTTGAGGGAGCTGGCTAGGTGCTCTCTCTCCGGGGCTGACAGATAGCGCTGGTGTTTGAATCGCCGCTCCAGCTCAAACACTTGGGTCTGGGAGAAGAGGACCCTGGGTTTCCGTCTGGTTCTCGGCTGTTTAGGGAGTCTTTCCGAGTCGTTTTCGAGCTCGTCACACTCTGCCTTTTGCAAGGCGTCGTCGCAGCTCTCTAGAAAAAGAAACAGTCAAGACATTTAGGCTAATACTAACATTAAGATAAATAGACCTACAAGTTGTTTGTATTGTTGTGATTACAACAATCTACAAATATTGTTCTGCGTAGGCTACCGCTGGAAAAAAAGCTAAATATTCCTAATATGTGTGCGTGTGCATATAATTTTCTATAATTCTATAATAAGTCGCCAAATGTAGGCTATTAGACAGGGCGTTTAAAAAATAGTGCATCTTGTTTTTCCTGTTGGACATGTTTGATAATTAGGCTATATTGTTATAAGCACATTAAAACTAGGCCTAGGCTACTTGTTGAGGATGCTTAGATTTTTAGAAGATATCGACTAGCCTATTTGAAATGATTATCCTCTTCCTTATTTTCCTTAGCCTTATAGAACTGTACAATTTTCCTGAAGGACCTAGGCTCAGTTTAATTTACGATATAGGCCTATAGATTAGGCTAAACTGTTTCCTCCATAACGCTATGTTTTTTAAAGAAGCCCAACCGATACCACCTTTAAAATAGCCTATTGATAAGGCGTAGGCTATAGGCTATAGGCCCTATGTTTAAAGTGGCTCATCTGACACTTTACTGGAATAGGATAATTAGTTATCCGTTAACTTACTTTCAAGGTCTTCCGCCTCGGTGTCCAGGCTCGTGTCCGCAGAGTTGCTCTGTCCTGACTGTGGGAAGATTTCCGCGGGTACACCGGACTCCACTAACCGATCTTGTACCGTCAGCGTGTTCAGGTACGACATCGTTTCCTCGCCCTCGGAAAACCCGGGGCTCGAGCTTGCGCTGTCCCCAACCGTCAACATACACGCTGGGGGCGACCGCGACACGAAGGGGTGGTGTGGCTGAAGTTTGCCCAGGTGGGATAGCGGTGGACCGAGGGGAGCCACAGACACGTGCCGCTGCTGGTGAGACTGCTGCTGGAGCTCAAGCTTGAGGATGTCCTTGACAGAGAAAGGCGTGGAAGAGGGGGTTACGGCCGGACTAGACAGCATGATCACCGACTGCTTCGTCACATTATATAAAGGAATTGCAGTCCCGCACAGTAAAGTTTGTTAGTCCGACTAAAAAGCAAGTGTGTTTTCATCAGAATCGATCTGAAATAGCCTACGATAAGGCTGAACGGACAAAAGAAGATCCTTATTGGTTCTGCCTGTCGTGCGTAAAAGGTTGAAAGCTCCTTGTGAGAGCGCACCTCCAAGCCTGTTTGTCAATGAGAGGGAGGAGGTATGGTTTGCCTCTCAATCTGACACTCCTCTCAGTCTTCTCCGATGTGGCATGTTTAGCTTGGGGCCAGAGAGATACGCTGCTTCTCTGGGTTGCATGAATCAACGGATGCAATCGTCTGCCTTTCAGTGACGTCTTATAGGGGGCGGAATAGAGCGGTGGTCTCGCCCTATATCCGTCCCCCTATTTATATGTCATTTGTTTTGGTTAAAATAGACAGAGGTTGTGGAAAACGTAAAAAGATAGTCAAAAGACGAAATGGCATTAACACGTGCCAACGACCGTCTCTTCAGTTTGTTGGAAAGGTAGGCTAACACATTTCATCGGACTATAGACCCAAATAACAACTATCCACTGCTGATCTGCAGGCCTTCCATAGACTATAGGATGATGAGCTGGTGGATGCCATGCCCCCCTCTCTCTCTCTAGTCACAGTAGCTGATCATGGCCTCGTTACTTTCATCATTTTCACCTAACTGTTGGTCTCTCCATTTAAACCTTGTCTGCTCCTCTCCTCTTTGCCATATTGTTTGGCTGAACTCCTGTGTCTGCTGTGTTTTGTGTCTGATTCCTGATTTCTGGATAATTCACGGGAGTAGCCTATCCCGGAGCATATCGTTTGTTTGCTCTTGTTGGAGGGTTAGCCTGGAGCGTAGGCCTACATAATGTTGTTGTATATTCCAAGTGTGGATTTCATGCTTTTGTATTCCTGGAGACCTGATTAAAGAACTCTGATTTTTGACATCCGCTGCGTGTGATTCACTCCCATTGACACTGAATATTATTTGAATGCGGCTAACCTCGGTTGTTATCAGCTATTGTTTCCGTAAGCCTCTCTCTTCCTATCATGGGGTGATAGGGGGAGAAACACATTTTAAATGTCTTTACCCACACACACACACACACACACACACACACTAGTGAATAATGAATGATTAAAAATGAATTACAATTATGGAATCAGATGGTCTTTAATAGGCTACGTGTTTATTGTAAATGCTTTAATGTAAAAATATTTAGCCCCAATTTGATTTAGGCTTAGATATTAATAACATTGATGAGTTTTACATGTTTAACACCAATAAAGTGTATGTTTCGAAGTATACTGTAAACCAAACTGTTTATTGCAATTTAATAGCTCATTTAAAGTTCAATGGCTTTGTTAAAGTCGGGACTTTTTTTTAGCGCATATCTGGGATCGCGTGGAGCAGTAACATTTATTTATTTACGTTAAACGTTTAGTCTTTAGACAGTAGACTAATTAGCCTAAGGCATTACATGATCACATAATGATTACATGCTAATATAGGCCTAATTAATTACCATAAATGTAGCTACTCTGATATTAAAGAAAATAGCCTCGGTCTAATCTAGCTGTTTAAGATACACGCCTCTAAAAAATCAATTGGTTATCATAAATGCCAAGTAAGTTACCTTGAATCAAGCGATGAATTTCATAATTCATTTTTTATTTGATAGTAGGCCTATGGCTTATAATGTTAATACTGTTTATTGATTTTCAAATGATTAATGGTTTAAAATTGACCAACCGATCACCAATACTTTTCCTCACTTTAGACCTACATCAGTAGGGACAGCATGTCCGCGCAATATTAGAGGTTCACTATCAAATCCTACGAAAAAAGGCCTAGTATTACTACCTTCAAATTATGAATCTCAAACCATTCTTGAATCTCAAACCATTCATGCTCAACAAAATTCACCAGGTCAATGTACCAGGTCAATGTATCTCACCAGGTCAATGTATCTCACCAGGTCAATGTATCTCACCAGGTCAATGTATCTCACCAGGTCAATGTATCTCACCAGGTGAATGTATCTCACCAGGTCAATGTATCTCACCTGAAATCCAGACACTGATAGGGTGAAAGGTGACACCTCTGTCGCCCGTCTAGTGCCCAAGTATCCAGGCGCCAGTGACACAAATCCTTTAGTATCTAAACCGTGTGGAAAGAAAGGGAAGCAGACGAACATAATCTCATCCGCTCGCCATCAACACGGTCTTGTTTATATTAGCGTAGCGTCTTCCCCTGTCTCTCAAGATGTATGCCTGTAAAATGGCCCATTATGGAGTCGAGGAGCAAGAGAGCAGACAGAGAATTGAGAGGCTGAGATAGAAATGAGAAAGTTGGACCATCTTGTTGCCGAATTAGTGCTATGGATTCCATGCACATTTTGCCAAAATGTTGGAATTTCTACCCAAACGGTAGAAACATAACCTACATTTCTGTTTATAATTTCGTTTTATAAAAATGATTTAGGTTGTGTATCGGTCTATTTGAGAACGCATATGAATAAAAACACTATTGGCTTTCATTTCTGGACATGTCTAAGCCAACTCGTTGACAAAGCGGATCTCTTTCTAATCGTTGGTTTACAGAGGCAATAGGCCTACTTAAGCATTTTCTAAATATCTGCGTGTAGCCTAATTGTTCTAGTTAGAGATATACTTTATGGTTTTCTTAGGCTATATAAAAAATGACAGATGCAATCTGACCATGCGCATTCAATAGCTCGAGACAGATTGTTATGGTTGCTGAAGATATTTTCCATACTTCACGAGTTATCTACCTCCGTTGACACCGGACGGTGTAATCTCAAAGGCTTCTGAATAATTGGAGTAAGCAGGCCTCTCTCATTGAACCGCCAAACCACAAGCATTCAAATTGAAAGGGATTATTTGGGTGCCAAAGAAACAAGCTATAATTATTGTATCTTGTCTCTTTTTTCAGTTGGTCGTGTGCCAGACATACAAAATTAGAAAGTTATAGCCGTATACTATTTTCTACAAAGCAAGCAAAACACTTTAGCATATTCCATGAAAAATGCTATAGTGTTCTTACAGCCTTATGATGCATTGTAAACACTGAAACACATTGTAATAATTAGATTAAACATAACTAAACAGATGCAAGGGATTTCAAGAAGGAACACATCGTATAGGCCTAGAGTAGCCCAATCCACTTGGTTGACAGCGATTAGATGTAACTATTGGGAAATTGGGTGCAGGTGGCCTTTGCTCTTCTCTGCTCGCGGGTCAGTGAAAGGCTGCTCTAATTATGCTATTAGCGCAGACTAGACTGCCGCCACATGACACACACACACACACACACACACACACACATATTTCTATCTATCTATTTATCTATCTATTTTCGATTTCAAGTGGACGACGGCAACTCATCCTGTCTGCTCCATTTGGTCTAAAGCAGACGCGGAATTATCTTGTCTCTATCTCCCCAGCTCTTCCACCGGCATCGACATTGCTGTCTGCATTGTAGCCTTCAACGGCTTTTTATCTGTAGCCTATGCTGAGTTCAAATCACGTCCCATTACTGTAAATAGGCCTACACTTGACGTGAAGACAACCACTTTATCTTCAAATAACCAATTAAGAGGTTAACACCAAATCAAAATAATGGCATTTGACCGTTTGTGCAGAATAATTACCCATTCAGTATTTTACTGAATGGGTAGAACGGAATGAAATATCCTTCAGCACATGGGTTGTTAGCAAGTAGTTCAAATACAGAAAGGTCTTGAACGTAAATATGGAGGAAATAGGCTACCTGTGGCCTACTGGGAGCTCTGTGTTCATTTGCATACAATGCCTTACTTTTTTAATTCCACTGCTTACCCCCAAACTCGCCATTAGCCTATCAGTGATAATCGCGTGCCACCGACCGCCCTGTGCTCGGCCGAACTCGAATCCGTGTTTATGGAGCGGAAGTGCCTGTTTCCGGGCCCTAACAAACCCCAGGCCTCGGGACGGTGTGAAGGAGGAGGTCCACGTGACAGGCCAGTACTTTATCTTCAAGTCTATATAATAGTAATGGGCGAGGTCAGCAAGAGTGGATGAGATGGAAATACTTTAAAATACTTAAACCTGTGTTGTTTTTGTTGTTGTTGTTTTGACCAAACATGATTTGCCCAATTCAATTTTAGGTTCGATTTTGAAATAAAGATAAAAAGTAATCATATAAGATCACAGCTATCAGGACACACTGAGCTGATGAAGCATGCGACCACACCCCACTAAAATAGCTAGAGCAAGCGACACGTGTAGGGACAGTCGAAGCGCCGAGATGAGAGAGAGAGGAGAGAGCGAGTCCTCGAGCTACGAGAGAGCGAGAGCTAGCGAGAGCTGAAGAGTAGAGCATCGCGCGCAATCGCGGATCTAGATATCGCGATCTGCTCTCTATCTCTCTCGAGTCTCTCAATCTCTGCTCTCATCTCTCTGATCTCTCTCATCTCTCTCTCTCTCTCTCTCTCTCTCTCTCTCTCTCTCCTCTCTCACTACAACAGTGTGTTCCCTACCGCTCTCTCTCTAGAGGTGTAATGATGCTCAGTCATCCTGCCTGGCAGAATGGAACATGTTTGTTCTTGCTCCGCCCTGCAATGTCTTTGTGTTCATAAAGAGAGAGAACATGCACACTCACTCACACACGCAGTCACACACACACACACACACACACACACACACACATTCACACACACACATGCACCCACGCACAGACACGCCAGACCAACCTGTTGAAGCAGTCTTGTCTACAGACTGACTGGTGTACATGGCCTTACCAGTGTATGCACAACTATAAATCCACCACAGGATTAACATCTGAACCAACATGACATCACCAGATCCCAAAACGCAGTCATCTCAGGCATGATACCTGTGTAATTACTTTATAATTACCACCTCATTTGTTTCATGGAGTAAAAATAGGTCGGTTTTTCCTCCGGATCAATGTACAGCATGAGTGTGTTTGCGTGTGTGTGGTGCAGATGGATGCACTTGAGTGGTTCTCAGAAAGAAAGTGAAATACTGTTGCAGGTGTCTCAGTATAGGTTATTTCACTGAGAGCCTTCCAAATCTCAATTTAAATGTGAATGATGGCTACTTGTCACCCAGTTTGAAATAGCAGACATTACAAATTGCAGCTTATCCCATTAGGGGCATGGATGAGACAGAGAGAGAGAGAGAGAGAGAGAGAGGAGAGACAGACGAGAGAGAGACAGAGAGAAGAGAGAGAGAGAGAGAGAGAGAGAGAGAGAGAGCGAGAGAGAGAGAGAGAGAGAGAGAAGACAGACAGAGAGAGAGGACACAGAGAGAGAGAGAGAGAGAGAGAGAGAGAGATGAGAGAGAGAGAGAGAGAGAGAGACAGAGAGAGAGAGAGAGAGAGAGATAGGAGAGTGTCTGCAGGTGTGTTTGTCTGCGGCGTGTCAGACAGGGGGAAGGAGAGAGTGTCTGGGCTGCTTTGAATAAGAAAGGTTGGGTAGATATGGTATACTTTCCCGGCAAGAAAGCTTCAGTGATGGATGGACAAAGTGATGAAGGCAGAGGGGGATGGAGGAGTTCAGTGGGAAGAAGAAGCGATGTTATCTAAGCCTTTTCCAATCATCGTTGTGGAGCATCCGACACAAAGCAATCTGTCTGAAAAAATGGACTTATCCAGCGTATTCTGATCGTTGGCCTGTCACTGGATTGTACATTGTTAGTTACACAGTATTATAGTTATATATATATATTTATATAGTTCTTGTGGAGTTTGTTTACTCTTGCTCTAAGTGATTAATACTGTATGTGTATAAGTATTTCAAAGGCTGTGGATCTATAGAGATAAAGTTACTGAATGTTTTCTGTGCAGGACCATGTACTGTATGGGCATATCTGTGCTCCCCCTGGTCCAGGAAGGTGAGTCTTATCAGTAGACCATGCAATGGGCTCCATAGCTGGGACCTGGCCCAGACCATTGTACCCCTGCCTGGGTCAGAGTGACGGATGGCAGCCCCCGTGCTCCGGAGGAAAGGAGGAGGCCGGACAGGAGCCTGGGACCGGAGTTTGAGTGCAGCCCAGCTCTTGCTCATTCCCTCCTGGATGAAGAGTAGAGACTCTGGGACCCTTTCCTATAAATATTCAGTTATATAAATGATCATTAGGAATGTGCATCATGTCTGGAGGCAGAACCAGTGCATCTAGCACCTCGATGGAGCAAATGTGTGGGTGTGTGCAGGGGGTACTGTCTGTTAGGGTGAGCCCAGCCTGGAGGAAGTTTAGTCAGGCTGGTCTGGGTCTCCTGCCCCCATGACCTCCTGTGGGAGTCATAAATTAGCCAGCTGTGAGTGTGCTCCCAGACGACCTTGCTGCGGCAGGTGTGTGTTTGTATATACGATGTCCAACAGGGGGATACAAGGGCTGTGATCTACTGCTCTGGGAACCTTCTCAGAGAGGAAACATACAATCTAAATATGCTTATCCTCTCGGCTGCACACAGACCCCGGACATAAATATACAGAGGTTATACATGATAGGACCATGTTAGGGGTCAAAGGTCGAACATTCGTTCCTGTGTGAAGAATGGGCAACCTTCTTCTGTTATTCCCCTGTAACGTCGACATGAGGATAGAATTCTGCTGTTGGCCTCTTCAACAAGGCCAAGGGTTCACACTGACTTATTGACTTTACTTTAATGACTCTAATATTCTGCACTACATTACTGCATCTTGTACATTTGTATTTTTTGTCATATTTGTATTTTTTGTATTTTTATATTGTAAATTAGGCAACTTATATTTTATTGTATATTTTATTTTAAATATAATTCCACTTTAGTATAGATAGTATAGTTATACAGTCGTATGCAAAAGTTTGGGCACCCCTGATAATCTCCATTACTTTCATCTATAAAATGTTGGGCGTTTGGATGAGGAACGTCTTTGTCATATATATACACATACGTCATGGACAGTGATATTTTAGCCGTGAAATAAGGTTTATTTGATAAACAGAAAATATGCCATACGCATCATAAGAGAATTAGACACTTGCATAAATTTGGGCACCCCAACAGAAAAATCACATTAATATTTAGTAGAGCCTCCTTTTGCAAAAATAACAGCTTCTAGACGCTTTTATATCCTCTGATGAGTGTCTGGATTCTGGATTGAGGTAATTTGGACCATTCTTCCTTACAATACATCTCCAGTTGAGTAAGGTTTGATGGGTGCCTAGCGTGGACAGCCCGCTTCAAGTCACCCCATAGATTTTCAATTATATTCAAGTCTGGGGACTGGGATGGCCATTCCAAAACATTGTAGTTGTTCCTCTGCATAAATGCCTTAGTGGATTTGGAGCAATGTTTCGGGTCGTTGTCCTGCTGGAAACACCCAACTGCGCCGTAACTTCAGCTTTGTTACAGATTCTTGAACATTATTGTCCAGAATTTGCTGGTACTGAGTTGAATCCATACGACCTTCAACTTTAACTAGATTCCCAGTTCCTGCACTAGCCACACAGCCCCACAGCATGACGGACCCCCCACCAAATTTTACTGTGGGCAGCAAGTGTTTTTCTAGGAATGCTGTGTTCTTTTGCCTCCATGCGTAACGCCTCTTGTTGTGACCGAATAACTCCATCTTTGTCTCATCAGTCCACAGTACTTTGTTCCAAAATGAGCCTGGCTTGTTCAAATGTAGTTTGGCAAACCTCAAGCGAGCCTTTTTGTGGCGCGTGTGCAGAAAAGGCTTCTTCCGCATCACTCTCCCATACAGCTGTTCTCTGTGCAATGTGCGCTGAATGGTCGAGCAATGCACAGTGACACCATCTGCAGCAAGATGACCTTGCAGCTCTTTGGAGGTGATCTGAGGGTTGTCCTTGACCATTCTGACCATTCTTCGCCTTTGCCTCTTTGTTATTTTTCCTGGCCTGCCACTTCTGGCCTTAACAAGAACTGTGCCTGTTGCCTTCCATTTCCTAATGACATTCCTCACAGTGGAAACTGATAGCTGAAACCTCCGGGATAACTTTTTGTAGCCTTCCCCTAAACCATACTGCTGAACAATCTTTGTTTTTAGATCATTTGATAGCTGTTTTGATGCCCCCATTTTGCCACTGTTCAGAGGAGAATCAAAGAGAAGCAAAACTTGCAATTGGCTAACTTAAATACCCTTTCTAATGATTGAATGCACCTTTTTATGTAATTGAAGGCTTAACGAGTTAATCAGACTAACTATGTGTTGCAGTTAATCAGCATTTAGTAGGCAGAGGTATTCAAATCAAATAAATGATAAGGGTGCCCAAACTTTTGCACAGCCTTTTTTTCACATTTGATTTAATTTCACACAACTAAATACTGCTACACCAAATATCTTTGTCTGGAAAACACCCCAGCACTCAGTGTTAACTAGAAAAGTAATATTACAATATTATATTGATCTTTTTTGGTGAAGACAGGAAATTATCATGCAGCCTCAGAGGGGTGCCTAAACTTTTGCATACGACTGTATAGTATAGATATTTAGTATAGACAGTCCACATATTTAAATTTAAGGATACTATATGTTTATTGTATGCACCTTCCTGCCAAAGCAAATTCCTTGACTGTGCAAACTTTCATGGCCAATAAATCCCTTTCTGATTCTGATTCTGATTCTGAATGATACTGGGAAGACTTGGATCATCGTCTGTTTTAGAATGGATTCATTGTGTTTCTGTTGCATATTACCAAATGAATTTCCCATGTGCTGGACATTTCTGTATACCTTGACCCTGACTGTGTCTACACATGATCTGACCCTGACTGTGTCTACACATGATCTGTCATGTCTGGCAAGCGGTAAGAAGGAAGTAAGGCCACCGGTATGCAAGACGACCTCTCTCTCTCTCCTCACTCTCTATCTCTCTCTCTCTCTCTCTCTCTCTCTCTCTCTCTCTCTCTCTCGCCTTGCCCAAGGACACAATATAATTTGCATGGCCGGGAATCGAACCTGCAACCTTTTGATTAATAGCCCAATTCCCTTACCACTCAGCCTTCTATGTTTTAATATGATCTTTTTAATGTAAACTTTTCTATGCAGGCCCCCCTTGTTTTATTATTTCAATGTTTTTATTCTATTGTATTTTTGTATTTCTCTCTGTGAAGCACATTGAATTGCTCCTAAGTATGAATTGTCCTATACAAATAAACCTGATTGATTGATATGAGGTTGATAATGCTTCCCATGAGGTAACTGTCTCTAAATGCTAGTGTTGCTTTAATTAACAGAGGTATCTCAAAGTTCAAAGTCATCTTCACTGTTTGTTTTCCACTCCAAGGAGTCCAGTCCTCCAAAGAAACGCTTTGCTTTCGACGTTCCTCCAGAACGTTCCTCCAGAACGTTCCTCCAGAACGTTCCTCCAGAACGTTCCTCCAGAACGTTCCTCCAGAACGTTCCTCCAGAACTCTCCAGGTAGAAACAGACGTTCCTCCAGAACTCTCCAGGTAGAAACAGTTTGACACTCTTACCAGTCATCATGCCAGTGAGCAGGCGATGACAGGCCGGTGATTGATCTGAGGCAGTTTCCATTCCAGTTTATGTGGTCTTGTCAAGGAGACCTACTGCCAGTTGGGGAGCGGACAAACTCAGGCTTGACTCTGACACTTCCTGTCTTTGTCTCAGAGCAGTGGAGGTGCTGCCAGGCAACCAGAAGGCTGACCAGACACAGGCAGCCAGAAGGCTGACCAGACACAGGCAACCAGAAGACTGACCAGACACAGGCAGCCAGAAGGCTGACCAGACACAGGCAACCAGAAGGCTGACCAGACACAGGCAACCAGAAGGCTGACCAGACACAGGCAGCCAGAAGGCTGACCAGACACAGGCAACCAGCAGGCTGACCAGACACAGGCAACCAGAAGGCTGACCAGACACAGGCAACCAGCAGGCTGACCAGACACAGGCAACCAGCAGGCTGACCAGACACAGGCAGCCAGAAGGCTGACCAGACACAGGCAGCCAGAAGGCTGACCAGACACAGGCAACCAGAAGGCTGACCAGACACAGGCAACCAGAAGGCTGACCAGACACAGGCAACCAGAAGGCTGACCAGACACAGGCAACCAGAAGGCTGACCAGACACAGGCAGCCAGAAGGCTGACCAGACACAGGCAACCAGAGGTCACAGAGGTCACATGAATCCACTGCCACGACCCTGACTCGTCTGACTCGTCGGTTCAACAAGAAATCAACAAGAAAGAGAGTTCATATTTACAACAAAAGTCATGTATTTATGAAGCGGACACTTTTATCCGAATGACATTCAGGGGAGATTGAAATCTGCCACCTCTTGATACACAGTCACATGCAGTTACCACTGAGCTACATGCCCCTGTGCACCTCTTGATACACAGTCACATGCAGTTACCACTGAGCTACATGCCCCTGTGCACCTCTTGATACACAGTCACATGCAGTACCACTGAGCTACATGCCCTTCTGCAATCATTTGTATTCTTTCAATCCCTAACAGAGCTTTTGGTACAGATGATATGGGTATTCTCTGGCGTGTGTAAACAATCTCACTAATCATACTTCAGGCTTCTGAAGTCGATTAATGTTGATAGTAGCATCGCAAGTGTCTTATAACCCTAGCCTTTGGGAAGCGATCACTAAATGTATGATTTCGCTTTGACGCAGACGTTATTTATGGGTTATGTAAACATGTTGACTCTTCTTCCTCTTCAGTGGTTTGTAACTATAGCAACAAGGGCCAAGCTAGTGTCACTGCCATACACTTCAATGAAGATACATCTCCGGCGCTGGTTTTGCATTGCAAAAAGAACCTTCAATGGACGGCTGTGTGTCTGGGTATGGGGACGTTCTGGTGATTTAAGGTGGTTGTTTTCCTAATCAAGTGTGCGGTTTGGTGTCGCAGACTGTCTTTGCATGCCAATGTTTGATTCCAACTCCTACTTGAGAACGTTCCCGGCTTTCCAGATCCCTCCAGAGGGACCAGTCCCCCCACGGATCCTCCAGAGGGACCAGTCCCCCCACGGATCCTCCAGAGGGACCAGTCCCCCCACGGATCCTCCAGAGGGACCAGTCCCCCCACGGATCCTCCAGAGGGACCAGTCCCCCCACGGATCCTCCAGAGGGACCAGTCCCCCCACGGATCCTCCAGAGGGACCAGTCCCCCCACGGATCCTCCAGAGGGACCAGTCCCCCCACAGATCCTCCAGAGGGACCAGTCCCCCCACAGATCCTCCAGAGGGACCAGTCCCCCCACGGATCCTCCAGAGGGACCAGTCCCCCCACGGATCCTCCAGAGGGACCAGTCCCCCCACGGATCCTCCAGAGGGACCAGTCCCCCCACGGATCCTCCAGAGGGACCAGTCCCCCCACGGATCCTCCAGAGGGACCAGTCCCCCCACGGATCCTCCAGAGGGTTTGGGGCGACCAGTCCCCCCACGGATCCTCCAGAGGGACCAGTCCCCCCACGGATCCTCCAGAGGGTTTGGGCGGGGAAGCAGAATGGTGAGGAGGCTTGGAATGTGTTTCAGATGGAGCCCGAACAGGCATGTATCTTTCTATCAACTGCCTTCGTCGAAGAGAACACGATACACAAACACATACACACACGAGTAGCACCGACACACGCTGACTAACAAAAGAGTCATGTTGGCTACTTCATGTCCCATCAGTCACTGCTCAGATGGAAGCATGGACCCCCTCTCTCTGTTGGTAGTGTGTCTGGCCCATTGTAGTAGAATTGATGACACTGTCTTTGGAAAACAAACAGTGGTGTGTGCTGAAAAGGCCCTCAGTCACCACTGCTCACTGACCCACAGAGGCAGCAGGTATTGCTACATGAGTAACACAGCGCTAGGCTGCCTCTGGAATGTAAAGTTGTGTGTGCGTGTGTGTGTGCATACACGCGTTTTTGTTTATAGTTGAATGATACATCTGTTGGAATGTGGCAACGTGCGTGTGTGTGCTCGGTGTCAGCTTCCTACACCATTGATGAAGCTTCACAAAACACTTTTGGAACTGACCCTAACCCTAACTTAGGAGAGCTTTGGTTTCTCAACACACTAATGTGATAACTGTCTGAATCTACATATAATGGGTGTGATTCACTGATGTCTCAGTAACAGCCCCATCCCTGTGGCTCTATCTGACCAGGGGCGATTCCTGTCATCCTCTCCCCTGACTCACTGCTCTCCTCTGAGCCTATTCACATCACCCCAACCACACACACACACACACATGCACGCACATATGTGCTCAGCAGAGGTAATACACATACTCGTGCGCACACATACAGATATCCAAACATGCAAGTGCGCACACACACACACACACACTGGCACACACACGCACGTGTCCACAAGCACAGATACACAAACATGGACACACACACACGCCTGCAGGCATCCGAGCCTGTTCAGGGAGCTCAAATCCTATAATTGCTTGGATGACAGTGATAGGCAACACACATGACACCCTCACCTGGTCGGGAAGAATGAACACATCAAGTCTACTGTCAGAAGGGGCAGAGAGGGGGATGGAGGAAAGAATGAGGGGGGGTGAAGAGAGGGGGAGGGGGAACAAATAGGGAAAGAGAGAGAAAGAGGGAGAGAGAGAAGTAAGGGAGAGAAAAAGAGAGAGAGAAAGAGAGAGAGAGTGAAGTGGCCTTCATCTATCAATCACTTTACCCTCGGGAGACAACTGAGAGAGAGGGCCCGAAAGCCTGCCTGTTTACACACCACCCCAACCCTGGCCCCAGGGAACAGCACTGATGATCCACTGCTGTTGGGCTGGAAACACAGACACACACGCACACATGAAACAACAAAACACTTGTATCATTCCGTCTCTGTGAAGGTTTTAAGAACAATATGTCATTTTATTCAACTCCTTGTTTGGTTTGGATTGGTTCAGGTATTCACCCATGGATGAGTATAAGGCATTGATCGCTGGGCTTCGTAAGCAGGGTTGACATAAGGATTAAATAAGATGAAGCTGTACTCATTTCATTAAAACCCATACCCCACCCTACACATCTTTTCTTGGCTGATTTGCCAAAAGCTTGGTTCAGTTGTGTGAATTGGATGTATAAATGATGTAAAATCCCATTCTGGGAGCTTACAGACAGACTGTGAAATAGTCATGACATAATACTGGAAAGCTTTTTATAGACAACTGAACTATAATATTAGTACCAAAAGAAGGATTCTAGCGCCATCGTGTGGCTGCCATGACGTAACCCGAACGGGTGACGCTGGTGAACAATCCCGCCTCTTTCGGACCAACATTTGCATCGGAATGCGTCAATCCAAAACACACGATATTCATTGGCCAACTGTCATAGGCGGAACTCATTTAACCTTTTCTGATTTCGGCGTTTGATTGGGTTAGCTGCACTTTCCCAATTTCTATTGGTCACATGGTTCACGCCCATTCTCCATTGCACATCCCTAAATTGAAGGTGAACGCAGAGCCGATAGCAAGTCCTTGCCAAGCTGATACATAGCCAGGATAGCGGTTATTACCAATTGACAGAATCTAATTTCTCAATATTTAAATCCAGTCATATTCAGCGTCATGTCGGTATTCGCTGAGGTTCCCCAGGCTGTTCCCGTGGCAGTGTTCAAGTTGTCGTCGGATTTCCGCGAGGATCAGAACCCCAACAAGGTGAACCTTGGAGTTGGAGGTAAGATGATGCTGCGATCAGGCCATGGGACCTGACAGCAAGTCAAGTGAACAAAGTCACAAAGTCATCGTCGGCTATTTGTCAGAGTTTGAATCCTGCCATGAATTTGTTCTTGGTTTAACGTAGCAAGCTAATGCTTTTATTTATTGACATAAGATGACTTCAGGCTACCTGTAGGCCTACGCGACGGTTGGTTGCAGTCATTCAACCAACGTTGTTGATTTAAATGGTTTTATTTAGACCTAGTAAGCCTACGTCTACGCCTACAACTCCATCTGCTTTATGTAGCCTATTCCATGAGAATATAGATGGCTACAGCAGACAGCGCAAGCTCTAAGCTATGAAGCCACGAGCTGTTTTTCCTGAAATTAAGTAACGAGTTTACTTACACAAACTGTATCAGCCATAATAAATGTAACCAATTATGTTATTTCAAATACTGTAATTTCACAGGAATTAAGTTCAAGCAATAAGCGTGTACATTGTGTTGATAAGGTTGTTGAATAACAGTGGTCTAACTGTGCCGCCGGTCCAGGGACGGAGGGATAACGCGATCTCCGTTTTTGTCAATTATCCAGAAGGCTGTTAATCACGAGAGTAGGGATGATAGGAGTGTTGCCTGTGTAATTGTCACCTAATCAATATGCCACAATCAGGACTCCTTCACTCCCCCTCACTATCCTATTCGGACTCCCAACCGTCCTTACACCCACAACCTAATCATGTCAAATGGTTTACCTAAGGAAAGCATGCAAGGGAGATACATCTACCTCATGTTCATGTTGTAGCTGAGTCACAATGTGTCTCTCAACCACACCAACACAAGACAGCCTGTTATTTCCCCGATGACATCAGTCAGAAGACGTTAATAACCCCTCATTTATATTGGTAGGAAAGAGAAGAAGCTTGAAACAGGGAACATCATTACTCAATAATCATTACACCTACGCACACACACACATCCAAACAAACAGGCTATTGCACTTTGTTCATTGGCCTCAGATACATTGGGACCAGCTTTCCTGATGGCAGCTTCATACAAGTTCTGATTATATAATTGTTCATATAGCAATCCTTGCAGAGAGACTGAATGAGGGAAATACAGACAGACAGACCTGGATAGTGATGGTTGGATGTGAATGAGACAGACAGACAGACCTGGATAGTGAGGAGGGAGACAGGCACACATGCTGTAGCCACAGCTTGGTCTCTCAGGTCTCAGGCCTTCAGGATGAGCGTTTCGCCATGCTCTCTGTGGTGTAACCGTTCACAACAGGCACATTGATTTAGCTTAGTTTGTAGTAATAACCTAAAGCTCTGGCCTACATCCCCTTTCCCCCACTCCCTCCTACCCCCTCCCCACTCCATCCCCTCACAATTATAGGTTGCAGGCTATATCTGCTCAATAGCTTTCAACAATGTTGTAGTTCAGTGGTCAGCACCATGAAAGGTTCACAGTCATTACCACAGAATGATAGAGGTCTAGCAACCGATGGGGATCAGCAACCAATGGGAGCCTGTTTTCTAGGCTGGAATTGCGGACACAGCTTAACCCTTTAGAGAACTGTGCTGTGTCACTTCTGTTCTCTACAGCTTGACCTTTAGAGAACTGTGCTGTGTCACTTCTGTTCTCTGTCACCTCTCTCTGTCCCCTCCACCTCTCTCTCTCTCTTTCTGTCTTTTTCTGTCTTTTTCTCTCTTTTTCTCGATTCGTCGCGGGAGATCTGTTTCTCTCGTTTCTTTTGCTCTCTCTCTCTCTCGCTCTCGCTCGCTCGCTCTCTCTCGGCTCTCGCTCGTCTCTCTCTCTCTCACACACACACCCCCACACACAACACACACACACACACACACACACACACACACACACACACACACACACACACACACACACACATACACACACACACACACACAAACACACACACACACACAAGCTGTATACCAGGGCTGATCAGCTCAGGCGGCCTAAAACCTGGTAATCCCTTCAGCTGCTGTGAACTGAGGACATGCAAATCTACAGGACCACACTGCTAGGCTACATACAGGACCACACTGCTAGGCTACATACAGGACCACACTGCTAGGCTACATACAGGACCACACTGCTAGGCTACATACAGGACCACACTGCTAGGCTACATACAGGACCACACTGCTAGGCTACATACAGGACCACACTGCTAGGCTACATACAGGACCACACTGCTAGGCTACATACAGGACCACACTGCTAGGCTACATACAGGACCACACTGCTAGGCTACATACAGGACCACACTGCTAGGCTACATACAGGACCACACTGCTAGGCTACATACAGGACCACACTGCTAGTCTACATACAGGACCACACTGCTAGGCTACATACAGGACCACACTGCTAGGCTACATACAGGACCACACTGCCAGTCTACATACAGGACCACACTGCTAGTCTACATACAGGACCACACTGCTAGGCTACATACAGGACCACACTGCTAGTCTACATACAGGACCACACTGCTAGGCTACATACAGGACCACACTGCTAGGCTACATACAGGACCACACTGCTAGGCTACATACAGGACCACACTGCTAGGCTACATACAGGACCACACTGCTAGGCTACATACAGGACCACACTGCTAGGCTACATACAGGACCACACTGCTAGGCTACATACAGGACCACACTGCTAGGCTACATACAGGACCACACTGCTAGGCTACATACAGGACCACACTGCTAGGCTACATACAGGACCACACTGCCAGTCTACATACAGGACAGAATCATTCATAAGATAAACAATATTGTTGGTGAAACAGCTCCTTGACTCTCCTTGAAACATTGTGTGAAACATTTTTAAACAGGTAATGCATATAATTACAAGCAGGGTGTCTAGCTGGTCTGGTTAGGTATGTGTTTGTGAGTATGTCTGGTGAATGATATTGACTAATTGCCTTGTGATTGTGTTGTAAACCAATTTCCCCACAGGGGAAATAAAGTGTCTACTGGCTGAGTGTGCAGATCTAGTTTGTTATTACATGTAGAGACCAGAGATAGAAACTAGAAATGAGCTCATATTGGAGAGCACAGTTAAATATGACCTAGGTAACCCCACTCACTGACACTGTTTGTATGCCCTATATGTGCATGTATAGACTACAGTATATCTGTGTTTTCTATTGCTAGTGTGTATCCACTCCTTATCACTGGGTTGTAGCTAACAGGTTAAAGTGCATGTTGTAGTCTCACAGTCTGACCAAAGTCTGGTGGAGACTGCTGCGTCTGTGACCATTAGACTGTTAGCTCTGTGACTCTCCAAGCTCAGCTAAGATAGCTGAGGGGCATGTCAACAACAAGTCTACACTAAACACACACCGTTTATCTAAGCAGGTATTCAAGTTACGCTGGAAAGTCATAGTCAATCCTTTCTCATCCTCTCCCCTCCACCCTCACTCCCCCCTCTCCCTCCCTTTCCTTCTGCCCCCCCTCAGCCTACCGTACAGATGCAGGCCAGCCCTGGGTGCTCCCGGTGGTGAAGAAGGTGGAGAAGATCATCGTGGAGGACGACAGTCTGAACCATGAGTACCTGGGCATCCTGGGTTTACCTGAGTTCAGGTCTTCTGCCTCTAAGATCGCCCTGGGGGAGGACAGCCCAGCCTTCCTGGAGAACAGGGTGGGTGCAGACTGGAGGACAGGGTGGGTGCAGACTGGAGGACAGGTGGGTGCAGACTGGAGGACAGGGTGGGTGCAGACTGGAGGACAGGGTGGGTGCAGACTGGAGGACAGGGTGGGTGCAGACTGGAGAACAGGGTGGGTGCAGACTGGAGGACAGGGTGGGGTGCAGACTGGAGGACGGGGTGGGTGCTGACCTGTGAACAGGCTGGGAGAACAGCAGACGGAGGACAGGGTGGTGTGCAGACGGGAGGACAGCAGAAGGGAGGACGGGGTAGTTAGACAGGCGATGCGTCCTGACCCTCCTCTTGAAGCTCATCAGATATAGTCTTTGAGATCTCTCGCGCTCAGCGAGTCGGGGAAGCGAGCGACGACTGAGCAGAGAGAGCGAGCAGATAGAGAGAGATGCGAGAGAGAGAGACGAGACGAGCGAGAGAGCAGAGATAGAGTGTCGACGCGAGGAGATGAGAGCTAGATCGAGCGAGCTAGAGCTAGAGATGGAGCTAGATATGTAGATGTGACGATGTAGCGCGATCGATAGATATGGAGAGCGAGCAGTGAGGGAGCGCGCTCGAAGGAGAGAGAGAGTAGAGAGCAGATGTGCGGCGAGAGCGGCATCGACGAGCAGAGAGATCTCGGGGCGCGCGAGAGAGCAGAGGTGCGGCGCGAGCGGATGGGGTGGACGGCGGGCGTGCACGTGTTTGTTTAGCGCGCGGGGACTGTGTACGTGCGTGAGTTGTACGTTGAAGAGGGGGCTGAATTCCTCAGACGCTTTCACAACGGGACCACGACTCCAAGACCTGGAGTCCTCCAAGACCTGTCTAGGTGTTCTGGCACCTACCTGGGGTACACACAAAACCACACATACCATACATGACCAACACACACACACAAACTCACATGCATGCAACACATACACACACAACCTCTGCACACACAAACATACGCACGCAGAAGAAACACATACTGGAGGTTGTCGTAGCATTAAAGAGGTTGATGTGTTGAGGCTTATAGGACTTCTCTGGTGTTTTAGCATGTTTGGACTTTGTGCCACTGGCCTTATCTGGGGACTTCCTCTGGTAGTTTAGCATGTTTGGATGTGTAATGAACAGTTGGTTAAAACAGCTTTATCAAACCCTCTCTGATGAGGCCTGGAAAGGTAAACTGTGTGCGTGTGTGGGCTTCTGTACCTGTGGTGTGTGTGTGAGTACCGTGGTGTGGTGTGTGTGTATGCATTGTGTTCATGTGTGTTTATGTGTGTGTGTGTATCCTGCAGAGAACACAACGCTGTGTTTGCCAGCGCCGGCTTCGAAGATGTACGCTCCTACAAATACTGGGATGCTGAGAAGAGAGGCCTGGACCTGGCGGTTTCCTTGGAGACCTGGAGGTAAACGTTAGCTGGAAATACACAGCTAACTTCTGTGGTTCAAAACATCAGAACATCTACAGAAGGACTCCTAGCGAACTGTCACTCGACCTCAGCGACGAGATATTGACCTTTGACCTTTTCACCCCGTGTGTCAGAGTTCCCCTGAGCACTCCGTCTTCGTCTTGCACGCCTGCGCCCACAACCCCACCGGCACAGACCCCACCCCAGAGCAGTGGATGCAGATCGCTGAGGTCATGAAGGTAAGACGCACAGGTGTACACACACACACACTGCAACATGACAGAGACCCGGACCCTGTATCAGATCACTGGTTCATGATGTTCTAAGGTGTTCTCCTGTGTTCTCCGCGTTCCAGCGCAGGAACCTGTTTGTGTTCTTCGACTCGGCTTACCAGGGCTTTGCGTCGGGCTGCCTGGACAAGGATGCCTGGGCTGTGCGCTACTTTGTGTCTCAGGGCTTCGAGATGTTCTGTGCTCAGTCCTTCTCCAAGAACTTCGGCCTCTACAGTAAGTCATCAGTACACACACACACACAACTAGAAAACATGCACACACCAGCACACACACACAGACATGCACGTACAACACAACACACACACACACACACACACAGTGTGATTGACTGTGTGCACGTCCGTGTGTGTGTGTGTGTGTGTGTGTGTTGTGTGTTGTGTGTGTGTGTGTGTTGTGTGTGTGTGTGTGTGTGTGTGTGTGTGTGGTGTGTGTGTGTGTGTGTGTGTGTGTGTGTGTGTGTGTGTGTGTGTGTGTGTGTGTGTGTGTGTGTTGTGTGTGTGTGTGTGTGTCAGATGAGCGAGTAGGAAACCTGACAGTGGTGGCTCGTGACCAGGAAAACCTGAGCAGGGTTCTGTCCCAGATGGAGAAGATCGTCAGGACCACCTGGTCCAAACCCCACCGTCCCAGGGGGCTCGCCTGGTGGCCATCACCCTCAACACCCCCAAGCTCTTCGCTGAGTGGTGGGTACACACACACACACACCCTCAACACCCCCAAGCTCTTCGCTGAGTGGTGGGTACACACACACACACACACACACACCCTCAACACCCCCAAGCTCTTCGCTGAGTGGTGGGTCCTCACACACGCACACACACGTGCATATGCCTACACACATTCATGCACAAACTTTTCCTATGGGTCTAAATCCGACCATTTCATGATACTGTTGTACTTTCCCAAGTCAGGAGCGACAGCTGCACAAAGAAAGAAAGACAAAGAAAGAGATCGAAAGAAAGAACGACTAAAGACCTCCCTCCCTCCCTCCCTCATCCTCCCTCCACTCCCTCACCTCCCTCCCTCCCTCCCCTCCCTCCCTCCCTCCCTCCCTCCCTCCCTCCCTTACAGGAAGGACAATGTGAAGACCATGGCTGACCGAGTGTTGCTGATGAGGGCTCAGCTGAAGGAGAAGCTGCAGGCCCTGGGGACCCCTGGAACCTGGGACCACATCACCCAGCAGATCGGCATGTTCAGCTTCACCGGACTGAACCGTGAGTATACACACACACGCATGCATACACACGAGTACACACGAGCTTGAGTGTGTATACACCCACACGTGTCTCTAGTGTGTACACACAACACGTACACACATGGCCACTATCCAACAGAACACAGACTCTCAGAAGCATACGAGCTTCCAGGTGCAAACTGACACAGACTAACACGGACGCACACACACACACACACCATCTGCCCATGGCAGATTATCTTTTTTGATCTCTACCAGATGAATGAATATGATGTCTCCAGTGTGTTTCCCTGAAGTCCTGAGTGTTTGTTTTCAACATAAAACCAGGAAAAAGTGGGGTCAGTGGGGCCATGAAAGGCTCTCTCACACCCCAGAGGGAACTGCTGACGCTGTAGACTCCTAGCTTGTTCTCTGTTTCTCCCTCTAAACTCCCTCCCCCCCCACAGCTAAGCAGGTGGAGTTCATGATAAAGGAGCGGCACGTGTACCTGATGGCCAGCGGGCGCATCAACATGTGCGGTCTGACCACCAAGAACATCGACTACGTAGCCCAGTCCATATACGAGGCCGTCACCAAGGTCCAGTAGGAGAGGACTACACTACCCACAACCCTCCATGGCCTGGCACCTTCCTCACTACGTCCTGTTCCTGCAGCTGCTCTGGGGTGTATTACATGGTGCTGTGCGTTTCACCAGCACACACACTCAGTCACACAGTCACACACACTCAGTCACACAGTCACACACACTCAGTCACACAGTCACACACACTCAGTCACACAGTCACACACACTCAGTCACACAGTCACACACACTCAGTCACACAGTCACACACACTCAGTCACACAGTCACACACACTCAGTCACACAGTCACACATTCACACAGTCACACACTCACCCCCCTCATCTTAAGTTAATGCGCACATCAGCGTAACAGTTGTGTTTGGAAGAGGTGTTCATCATATTCTACTCACCTGTGTTTGCTTACCTGTGTTTGTGGTCACTCCCTGTGTGTAGATGTACTTGCAGTGGGTGATTTTAATTTAAGTTCTCTGGTAGAATGATTGTATTTTGGTGCTGTTGTTCTTATTGACTAGTTCTCAGGTCATCATCAGACAGATGACAGATAAGCACAGTCTCCGGCCTTTAGCTCACAAGGTCTTTTTCACTCACACATACCAAGGCTGTGTTTGTGTGTGTATGTGGATAGTAGGACTAAGTCTGGACATACTGGCCACTGTCATCTACAGTTTCTGATATTTTTAATGATGTACAATGTAATTGACATGTTTTAATTATTATTCCATTCTCTGTGTTGAAGGCACATTCTTGGTTTTCATGTATTGATTAATCAGTATATGTGCTGAATTAAGAAGCTCTCATCACAAAGGTTAAAACAAAAGTTCACCCAATGACCAAGCAAATCGATAGTATGAAACTATCTAAATGATTAGGACCAATTGAAGAACAGAGATTGTAAAGGACCACGATAGAGAGACAGACTGATATATCACTTATGCCTAGGCAGGCAGGAAAGACAAAGTTAGGAAAGTTCTATTTTTCTTGGCGTGTGTGTGTGTGTGTGTGTGTGGAGAGAGCACCAGTGTGTATTGGTCAGAACACCTCAAGATCAAAAAGTGTTCACAAGTTGTTGGACAATGATGGCTTCCTCCTCCTCGTTCTCACCCTCCTCCTCCTCGTTCTCACCCTCCTCCTCCTCGTTCTCTCCCTCCTCCTCCTCGTTCTCTCCCTCCTCCTCCTCGTTCTCTCCCTCCTCCTCCTCGATGTCACCCCATACCACGGAATGATCCCCAAAAAGTACCAAAGTATGGTTTCCTGTTTTATGTTGTTTCAACATTTCAGTCCAGTATTCACATTCCACCAAGTAGGCCTGTTTTTCAGTTCTATGTCCGTACTTAACACTTATTACTTACTTGCACTATAATCCATATATATATATATACATATAATAATATATTAGATACTCAATGCACAAAAGGCCTCATGTTTGGCCTCTGATGGATGTAGTGTGTTCAATTCTGCTGCAAGACTCAACTGTGAGATTCTCAAGTCCAAAATGTACACGCACAATGTAACAACACACTGAATAAATGTGACCTGGAAAATGGGCTGTGTCGTACTTGCTGGATTTGCGTCACAGCGACAGAAGCTTGTTGTGTGTCTGTGTTTGTTTGTTTGCTGTGTGTGTTAGATGTACCGTAGCTTGTCTATCATCCCAGAGGGATTGTCGTGTGTGTGTGTGTGTGTTCAGACCATGGAGTTGTGTGAACAGTCTGAAGAACAGATGAGAAAACGTTCCTCTCAGAACCTGGTACTCCATCTAGTTCTGAGAATGAGCGGCCAGGAGATGCACAAGGTATCTGTCCTCTAGTAAAGACTGTGACCCTAACCCAGGAGATGCACAAGGTATCTGTCCTCTAGTAAAGACTGTGACCCTAACCCAGGAGATGCACAAGGTATCTGTCCTCTAGTAAAGACTGTGACCCATGAAGAACAACAAACAAACCAGACAGGTCTTTGTTTCAATCTGTTTATTGAAGCGATCATGGTTGTCTGTTTAAAACATACACTAGGCTTGTTTTTCCTGATATCATCTCTGGATTCAAACTCCTATAGAAATTGAATCAGTGGGTTGCTATGCACCTGGGCCATTCGAATCTATACAAATATAAAATAAAAATGTTTAAATTGTTATCAAATACAGAGTAAGCCAAAGAGAGAGAAAGGATTGTTCTATCTTTTAAAAGTTGCACCAGATCCTACTGTGTGTGTAGACTCAAAGGGGTAGCGGTTTGACGTCAAAGTACGTCATATCTCCTCCCACATCCCTGTAATGCAGCTCAGTGACGCATGACCTCACTTCTCTCTCTCCCCTTCCCCCTCTCTCTCTGACTCCTTCTCCCTCCTGCTTTCCCACTCTCTTTCTCTCTCTACCTCCTCCCCTCGCTCTCTCTGACTCCCTCTTTCCCAATCGCTCTCCCCCTCTCTACTTCTCTCTCCCTCCTCTCTCAGGATCACGTTTTAATATTGCACAATAAAGAGCGGCAAACACCAACCTGATCTGACAGAATCGACGTCGCCTGCAGCCTAGTGTAGCCCCCACCTAATCTGAATGCTTTTCAGGTGTTTGAAGTTCTGTCATTATTGCTAGGTGTCAACACGTTAAACGCACGGTGTCTGTCTTGTTCACTCGCTAACTCGCGTCAGGAACTAGCTTGCCATAACAGTCTACTGTAGCACACCCCAGTACGGTTCGATCTCATGCTAGTCCTCTATACTGACTCAGATTCTCATGTCTTGGTCTTATGGCTCACTGTCTGCCTCATACAGACTCCTCTGCTGCCTCGCCCCCCCTCGCGTGGCTTTGCACAAACCCCTGCAGACTTCCCCGGGTCCCAGCCGAGAGCTCTCAGTCAGGCCCTCACACCTGCTCTGTGCATGCACAATCAGAGCGGCAAGCTTTTGGGGATTTCTACTAGTGGAATATTCTAGGTTGATAAAGGCGGAAGGGCAGTGCCCAGCATGCACCTGGCACCTCCCCCCGTCACCCTCCCCCCCACGCACTTATGATCTGTTTCCTCCAGCCTCCTCAACTTCAACCCCCCCTCCCCCTCTACTTTGTCCTGCCCCCAGTCTCCAGCCCAGATACTGTATCTGTATCTAGCTCCTAATCCAGTTCTATCTCAACATCCAACATCAATAGCTCCTATAGTCTAGTCCCATCACTAGCCCCTAGTCTAGTCCCATCACTAGCCCCTGGTCTAGTCCCATCACTAGCCCCTAGTCTAGTCCCATCACTAGCCCCTTGTCTAGTCCCATCACTAGCCCCTGGTCTAGTCCCATCACTAGCCCCTGGTCTAGTCCCATCACTAGCCCCTAGTCTAGTCCCATCACTAGCCCCTAGTCTAGTCCCATCACTAGACCCTAGTCTAGTCCCATCACTAGCCCCTAGTCTAGTCCCATCACTAGCCCCTAGTCTAGTCCCATCACTAGACCCTAGTCTAGTCCCATCACTAGCTCCTTGTCTAGTCCCATCACTAGCCTCTGGTCCAGTCCCATCACTAACTCCTCGTCTAGTCCCATCACTAGCCCTCTGGTCTAGTCCCATCACTAGCCCCTCGTCTAGTCCCATCACTAGCCTCTGGTCCAGTCCCATCACTAGCCCTCTGGTCTAGTCCCATCACTAACTCCTCGTCTAGTGCTATTTCTATCCCCTTGCCCACACAAGGCTGTGGACTCCATGATGGCTGTATAAATGCTCATATCAGGTTTTCAGGTCTAAGTCGGCTCACGTACAGAATGAGGGGATAAGGTAAGTAGGTTTTTACAAGCTGGCAGGAAACCATGGGGATGGTGGTGGATTCAGACTAATGAGTAGCTGGAGACAGAAAGGTGCGTGTGTGTTTACAAAGG
>CAEFZP010000289.1:1640000-1650601 GCA_903064625.1 Mallotus villosus
GTGAGAGTAACACGGTGTGAGAGTAACAGGGTGTGAGAGTAACACGATGTGAGAGTAACACGGTGTGAGCGGTGTGAGTTGTGAGAGTAACACGGTGTGAGAGTAACACGGTGTGAGCGTGGGTGTGAGAGTAACAGGGTGTGAGAGTAACACGGTGTGAGAGTAACACGGTGTGAGACGGTGTGTGAGAGTAACACGGGTGTGAGAGTAACACGTGTGAGAGTAACACGGTGTGAGCGTAACAGGGTGTGAGAGTAACAGGGTGTGAGAGTAACACGGGTGTGAGAGTAACAGGGTGTGAGCTTAACACGGTGTGAGAGTAACACGGTGTGAGCGTAACACGGTGTGAGAGTAACACGGTGTGAGAGTAACACGGGTGAGCTGTGAGAGTAACACGGTGTGAGAGTAACATGGTGTGAGAGTAACAGGGCGTGAGAGTAACACGGTGTGAGAGTAACACGGTGTGAGAGTAACACAGTGTGAGAGTAACACGGTGTGTGAGAGTAACACGGTGTGAGAGTAACACGGTGTGAGAGTAACACGGTGTGAGCGTGTGAGAGTAACAGGGTGTGAGAGTAACACGGTGTGAGAGTAACACGATGTGAGAGTAACACGGTGTGAGCGGTGTGAGAGTAACACGGGTGTGAGAGTAACACGTGTAGCTACACGGTGTGAGCGTAACACGGTGTGAGAGTAACACGGTGTGAGAGTAACACGTGTGAGCTAACACGGTGTGAGCGTAACACGGTGTGAGAGTAACACGGTGTGAGAGTAACACGGTGTGAGCGGTGTGAGAGTAACACGGTGTGAGAGTAACATGGTGTGAGAGTAACACGGTGTGAGAGTAACACGCGTGAGAGTAACACGGTGTGAGAGTAACAGGGTGTGAGAGTAACACGGTTGAGCGTAACACGGTGTGAGCGTAACACGGTGTGAGAGTAACACGGTGTGAGAGTAACACGGTGTGAGAGTAACATGGTGTGAGAGTAACATGGTGTGAGAGTAACACGTGTGATGAGCGTAACACGGTGTGAGAGTAACACGGTGTGAGAGTAACACGGTGTGAGCGTAACACGGTGTGAGAGTAACACGGTGTGAGAGTAACACGGTGTGAGCGGTGTGAGAGTAACACGGTGTGAGAGTAACATGGTGTGAGAGTAACAGGGCGTGAGAGTAACACGGTGTGAGAGTAACACGGGTGTGAGAGTAACACGGTGTGAGAGTAACACGGCGTGAGAGTAACACGGTGTGAGAGTAACAGGGTGTGAGAGTAACACGGTGTGAGAGTAACAGGGTGTGAGAGTAACACGGTGTGAGAGTAACACGGTGTGAGAGTAACACGGTGTGAGCGGTGTGAGAGTAACAGGGTGTGAGAGTAACACGGTGTGAGAGTAACACGATGTGAGAGTAACACGGTGTGAGCGGTGTGAGAGTAACAGGGTGTGAGAGTAACACAGTGTGAGCTTAACACGGTGTGAGCGTAACACGGTGTGAGAGTAACAGGGTGTGAGAGTAACACAGTGTGAGCTTAACACGGTGTGAGCGTAACACGGTGTGAGAGTAACACGGTGTGAGAGTAAAACACGGTGTGAGAGTAACACGGTGTGAGCGGTGTGAGAGTAACACGGTGTGAGAGTAACACGGTGTGAGCGTAACACGGTGTGAGAGTAACACGGTGTGAGCGTAACACGGTGTGAGAGTAACACGGTGTGAGCGGTGTGAGAGTAACACGGTGTGAGAGTAACACGGTGTGAGCATAACACGGTGTGAGAGTAACACGGTGTGAGCGTAACACGGTGTGAGCGTAACACGGTGTGAACGCAACACGGTGTGAGAGTAACACGATGTGAGAGTAACACGGTGTGAGAGTAACACGGTGTGAGCTGTGTGAGAGTAACAGGGTCTGAGAGTAACAGGGTGTGAGAGTAACAGGGTGTGAGAGTAACACGGTGTGAGAGTAACAGGGTGTGAGCGTAACACGGTGTGAGAGTAACACGGTGTGAGAGTAACACGGTGTGAGAGTAACAGGGTGTGAGAGTAACATGGTGTGAGAGTAACACGGTGTGAGAGTAACAGGGTGTGAGAGTAACAGGGTGTGAGAGTAACACGGTGTAAGAGTAACAGGGTGTGAGCTTAACACGGTGTGAGAGGTGAGCGTAACACGGTGTGAGAGTAACACGGTGTGAGAGTAACACGGTGTGAGAGGTGAGCGTAACACGGTGTGAGAGTAACACGGTGTGAGAGTAACATGGTGTGAGAGTAACAGGGTGTGAGAGTAACACGGTGTGAGAGTAACATGGTGTGAGAGTAACACGGTATGAGCGTAACACGGTGTGAGCGTAACACGGTGTGAGAGTAACAGGGTGTGAGAGTAACACGGTGTGAGAGTAACAGGGTGTGAGAGTAACATGGTGTGAGCGGTGTGAGAGTAACACGGTGTGAGAGTAACACGGTGTGAGAGTAACACGGTGTGAGAGTAACACGGTGTGAGAGTAACACGGTGTGAGAGTAACACGGTGTGTGTCCTCACCAATGTCCTCCTGGCTCTCTGGGCGGTCCTCTCTGATGTAGGGGATCTCATCCATCCTCAGGAACACCGAGTCACTGGGGCTCTTCTGGCCGTCAGACTTGCTGCCTGGGGACAGGAGGGACACAAGCGTCAGACTTGCTGCCTGGGGACAGGAGGGACACAAGAGTCAGACTTGCTGCCTGGGGACAGGAGGGCCACCGGCCGGACCGTCAACAGCCCTGCCCCTGCAGCTGGGAGGGTCAGGGATTTTATATTGCGCAATACCCTGGACTCGCTAGCTAGGTCATGGAAAAGTCTGAGCAAATTTACAAAGTAGCCGTTTCATCAATAACATGAACACTTTTTCTGCGACTACACTGCCTATTTTTCGTCACATTTTAATTCAGATGGAACCATACTTGGCAATGAAAGATGACGTCAAACGAGTTTGCAAGAACACGAGAACTGAGAAAAACATGGATTGATAAACAGCCATTGATCTTAGAGGACTCAGTGTGACTTTCTTTGGTGGGGCCCTAAGGTCGAAGCCGTAGAGAGATGAAGAGGGTGTACCAACTGACGCAAATCTCCTGGTCTAGTACTTTCTACATGTAAACAGACGTGGTTCTAGTTTGGATTTGAACTGCTTTGATGTTTTACACCTCCCTGTCAATGACAGAGATCGAGACACACAGGGCCCTATCTTGCACCCGGCGGAATTTACTTTGTACACCGACGCATCTATCATTCCTATTTTCCACCTGACGCACAGCTGACTTTTCCCTCCACACAGAGTGCGAATTGTGACAATCGGCGGGGTCAACTTCTTCAGGCGTGTATCGACCCCCCCTGACCTGTTATTTTTACCTCTTTTGGAGGCTCCAAGTCTTAATAAAGGGGGTCGGACCCCCCCAAACCCCACGGTAATTCGCACCCTGCCTCCACAGACGCATGTCGATAAATTAGGGGATGAACTTGCACTCCCGGGGGCGGTTTCAGCGAAAAGAGGAGGCGTGTTCCGGTGCAAATGTTCCCTGGTGCTATTTTGCAGTTTCAGAAAACAATTCCACCACAGACCAGGAAAAAACGTAACAGTCAGTGGCGTGTTATTCAGATGCAATTTTAGATCTTCATGCTTGGCCATAATGTAGCGTGTGCACAACGCACACACACACTTTGCTTCTCTCATCTACAGACGCAGCAGTTCCCATTTTTGCAAACCGGACATACATGGATACAAGGCAAAACATCACCACACGACATACATGGATACAAGGCAAAACATCACCACACGACATACATGGATACAAGGCAAAACATCACCACACGACATACATGGATACAAGGCAAAACATCACCACACGACATACATGGATACAAGGCAAAACATCACCACACGAGGGAATTCATTTTGGTGTCCATGAACATGTGAAAAAAGGCATAAATCTAGCACACACATTTACCCAAATTATTCAAGCTAATTGCAGTAATGACCGATCAAACCTGTTTGACCAATAGTGGCAAGACACATAGGTATATAAGGACAAAGCTAATTAAGGTGGGTTTCTCCCATCCCCATACAATGTCACTTCTCTATCTTTACCCTGACGAGAACGTCGGTCTCCTCGGCTGTGAAACCGCTCCTGGCGTGCGCCTGGCAAATCCGCCGTTATAATAGCAATCCGCCATGGAACAAGCGCACTTGCTCTTAAAGGGAACGTGAGATGACGCTCTGATTGGTTTATTGCACGTTACGCCTAAACCACACCTATGAGTAATGTAGCTACTTCAGACCAACCTATTTTAGATTTGCGTTGGGCGCAAGAGTCATTTATCCTAACGGCATATTAACAACAGCGCCTGAGTTCCGCCTACAAAGTTACTTGCGCTTCACATTTGATACTTGCGTTTCTGGTCGTTAAAATATGGGCCCATAGTCTTCAAAAGCAGCCCAATGTTTTGTTTACACATGCTCTCCCTCTACCCAAACCTTAAACCCTCGCTAGAAACGGCACTTGAACTTTAAATTGAGCTAGTTTTACTATTTTTGGGGGAAACTTCTGATTCCTACCAGAAAAGCTAGACAGGAGCACACACCCACCCCCGCCCCCACCCCCCCGCCCCCACCCCAACCCCCACCCCCCCAACCCCACACACATACACCCTGGAGTGCCACACACAGTCAGTGTGAGACCAAATGGTCTCTTTGGAAATCTAAGTCTTGAAACCAATCATGGTTTGCTTGAGCTCACAGAGGAGCCCTCTCCCTCTCCCTCACCCCCTCTCCCTCCCCCTCTCCCTCATCCCTCTCCCTCTCCCTCTGCCCTCTGCCTCTGCCTCTGCCTCTGCCTCTGCCTCTCCCTCTCCCTCTCCCTCTCCCTCTCCCCTCTCCCTCTCCCTCTCCCTCTCCCTCTCCCTCTCCCTCTCCCTCTGCCTCTGCCTCTGCCTCTCCCTCTCCCTCTATATCTGTCCTTCTCTCTCTCTGTCTCTGTCTCCCTCTCTCCCTCAGTACATCATGATTTCATTAGTATGTAAATGATCAGGCACAGCCCAGTGTTTGTGAAAGCCTGTATTCAAACCAGACAAACAAGCTGTCAGCCTGGCTTTTCTTCTGACCTTCTACCCTCAGTGTCATCGCACACGTGTGTCTTAGGATAGAGGGGACAGGAGTTGGACCAGGCAGTGTACTCGCCCTGGTTACAAATGACAAACACATTTGAACGTGAAATGGGATTATGGCCAAACACTTCTGGGGTTGTTATAACCAGGGGGTTTCTGAAGCTTCTGTTTTTCCTGAGAGTGTCTTTATCAAAAGTAGAATTTTTTTTACGGTCTGACGTCCAATCTGTCCTCCTCGCTGGCTGCAGTTTAATGAGAGCTATTTTTAGCCGAGTGCTAAATGAGGAGGAGAGGAGTCTGTCGTACGAGGAGGAGAGGAGTCTGTCGTACGAGGAGGAGAGGAGTCTGTCGTATGAGGAGGAGAGGAGTCTGTCGTATGAGGAGGAGAGGAGTCTGGAGGAGAGGAGGAGAGGAGTCTGTCGTACGAGGAGGAGAGGAGTTTGTCGTATGAGGAGGAGAGGAGTCTGTCGTACGAGGAGGAGAGGAGTCTGTCGTATGAGGAGGAGAGGAGTCTGCCGTACGAGGAGGAGAGGAGTCTGTCGTACGAGGAGGAGAGGAGTCTGTCGTACGAGGAGGAGAGGAGTTTGTCGTATGAGGAGGAGAGGAGTCTGTCGTACGAGGAGGAGAGGAGTCTGTCGTATGAGGAGGAGAGGAGTCTGTCGTACGAGGAGGAGAGGAGTCTGTCGTACGAGGAGGAGAGGAGTCTGTCGTACGAGGAGGAGAGGAGTCTGTCGTACGAGGAGGAGAGGAGTCTGTCGTACGAGGAGGAGAGGAGTCTGTCGTACGAGGAGGAGAGGAGTCTGTCGTACGAGGAGGAGAGGAGTCTGTCGTACGAGGAGGAGAGGAGTCTGTCGTACGAGGAGGAGAGGAGTTTGTCGTATGAGGAGGAGAGGAGTCTGTCGTACGAGGAGGAGAGGAGTCTGTCGTACGAGGAGGAGAGGAGTCTGTCGTACGAGGAGGAGAGGAGTCTGTCGTATGAGGAGGAGAGGAGTCTGTCGTACGAGGAGGAGAGGAGTCTGTCGTACGAGGAGGAGAGGAGTCTGTCGTATGAGGAGGAGAGGAGTCTGTCGTACGAGGAGGAGAGGAGTCTGTCGTATGAGGAGGAGAGGAGTCTGTCGTACGAGGAGGAGAGGAGTCTGTCGTACGAGGAGGAGAGGAGTCTGTCGTATGAGGAGGAGAGGAGTCTGTCGTATGAGGAGGAGAGGAGTCTGTCGTACGAGGAGGAGAGGAGTCTGTCGTACGAGGAGGAGAGGAGTCTGTCGTACGAGGAGGAGAGGAGTCTGTCGTACGAGGTGGAGAGGAGTCTGTCGTACGAGGAGGAGAGGAGTCTGTCGTACGAGGAGGAGAGGAGTCTGTCCTATGAGGAGGAGAGGAGTCTGTCGTACGAGGAGGAGAGGAGTCTGTCGTACGAGGAGGAGAGGAGTCTGTCGTACGAGGAGGAGAGGAGTCTGTCGTATGAGGAGGAGAGGAGTCTGTCGTATGAGGAGGAGTCTGTCGTACGAGGAGGAGAGGAGTCTGTCGTACGAGGAGGAGAGGAGTCTGTCGTACGAGGAGGAGAGGAGTCTGTCGTATGAGGAGGAGAGGAGTCTGTCGTACGAGGAGGAGAGGAGTCTGTCGTATGAGGAGGAGAGGAGTCTGTCGTACGAGGAGGAGAGGAGTCTGTCGTACGAGGAGGAGAGGAGTCTGTCGTATGAGGAGGAGAGGAGTCTGTCGTACGAGGAGGAGAGGAGTCTGTCGTACGAAGAGGAGAGGAGTCTGTCGTACGAGGAGGAGAGGAGTCTGTCGTACGAGGAGGAGAGGAGTTTGTCTTATGAGGAGGAGAGGAGTCTGTCGTACGAGGAGGAGAGGAGTCTGTCGTATGAGGAGGAGAGGAGTCTGTCGTACGAGGAGGAGAGGAGTCTGTCGTATGAGGAGGAGAGGAGTCTGTCGTACGAGGAGGAGAGGAGTCTGTCGTATGAGGAGGAGAGGAGTCTGTCGTACGAGGAGGAGAGGAGTCTGTCGTACGAGGAGGAGAGGAGTCTGTCGTATGAGGAGGAGAGGAGTCTGTCGTACGAGGATGAGAGGAGTCTGTCGTACGAGGAGGAGAGGAGTCTGTCGTACGAGGAGGAGAGGAGTCTGTCGTACGAGGAGGAGAGGAGTCTGTCGTATGAGGAGGAGAGGAGTCTGTCGTATGAGGAGGAGTCTGTCGTACGAGGAGGAGAGGAGTCTGTCGTACGAGGAGGAGAGGAGTCTGTCGTACGAGGAGGAGAGGAGTCTGTCGTACGAGGAGGAGAGGAGTCTGTCCTATGAGGAGGAGAGGAGTCTGTCGTACGAGGAGGAGAGGAGTCTGTCGTATGAGGAGGAGAGGAGTCTGTCGTATGAGGAGGAGAGGAGTCTGTCGTACGAGGAGGAGAGGAGTCTGTCGTATGAGGAGGAGAGGAGTCTGTCGTACGAGGAGGAGAGGAGTCTGTCGTACGAGGAGGAGAGGAGTCTGTCGTACGAGGAGGAGAGGAGTCTGTCGTACGAGGAGGAGAGGAGTCTGTCGTATGAGGAGGAGAGGAGTCTGTCGTACGAGGAGGAGAGGAGTCTGTCGTACGAGGAGGAGAGGAGTCTGTCGTATGAGGACGAGAGGAGTCTGTCGTATGAGGAGGAGAGGAGTCTGTCGTATGAGGAGGAGAGGAGTCTGTCGTATGAGGAGGAGAGGAGTCTGTCGTACGAGGAGGAGAGGAGTCTGTCGTATGAGGAGGAGAGGAGTCTGTCGTACGAGGAGGAGAGGAGTCTGTCGTACGAGGAGGAGAGGAGTCTGTCGTATGAGGAGGAGAGGAGTCTGTCGTACGAGGAGGAGAGGAGTCTGTCGTACGAGGAGGAGAGGAGTCTGTCGTACGAGGAGGAGAGGAGTCTGTCGTATGAGGAGGAGAGGAGTCTGTCGTACGAGGAGGAGAGGAGTCTGTCGTACGAGGAGGAGAGGAGTCTGTCGTATGAGGACGAGAGGAGTCTGTCGTATGAGGAGGAGAGGAGTCTGTCGTATGAGGAGGAGAGGAGTCTGTCGTATGAGGAGGAGAGGAGTCTGTCGTACGAGGAGGAGAGGAGTCTGTCGTATGAGGAGGAGAGGAGTCTGTCGTACGAGGAGGAGAGGAGTCTGTCGTACGAGGAGGAGAGGAGTCTGTCGTATGAGGAGGAGAGGAGTCTGTCGTACGAGGAGGAGAGGAGTCTGTCGTACGAGGAGGAGAGGAGTCTGTCGTACGAGGAGGAGAGGAGTCTGTCGTATGAGGAGGAGAGGAGTCTGTCGTACGAGGAGGAGAGGAGTCTGTCGTACGAGGAGGAGAGGAGTCTGTCGTATGAGGAGGAGAGGAGTCTGTCGTACGAGGAGGAGAGGAGTCTGTCGTACGAGGAGGAGAGGAGTCTGTCGTATGAGGAGGAGAGGAGTCTGTCGTACGAGGAGGAGAGGAGTCTGTCGTATGAGGAGGAGAGGAGTCTGTCGTACGAGGAGGAGAGGAGTCTGTCGTATGAGGAGGAGAGGAGTCTGTCGTACGAGGAGGAGAGGAGTCTGTCGTACGAGGAGGAGAGGAGTCTGTCGTACGAGGAGGAGAGGAGTCTGTCGTACGAGGAGGAGAGGAGTCTGTCGTATGAGGAGTCTGCTTGCGAGGAAGGTTACGCAACACACTTACTGTTAAATTAGATTTAGACTAACTTCACACACAAACACACTCAATTGCCCCTCTACCCTGCCCACATACACACACTCACACCGCCCCGCATACACAACACTTCTTTCCACGTACATACACGCTTAACATTCTCCCCGCATGCACACACACAAACCTCTGCACACACACACATAACCTTACCAAACACACACAAACGCACACACACACATAACCTTACCAAACACACACAAACGCACACACACACAACACACACACACACACACACACTCAACCCCCCCCCCACACACACACACACACACGTAAACACACACACTCAACCAACCACCCCCACACACAAACACATAAACACACATACACACTTATCCGCCCCCCCCCCACACACACACAGCCCTCCCACACACACACACACACACACACACACACACACACACACATTGATCCAGATAATCTGCCTTGTTGAAATGGGAGTTCTGCTACTCCTCACTCTGCTCCCCTGGCTCTTAGAATCTCTCCACAGTCTTCTGGGTTCCTTCATGACCCAGTAAACAAACAACAACAGCACACTATCTGACGTAACATCTGGCAGCCACTGACAGACTCTAATGAGTTCTCATCTGGAGCCACTGTGTTTGGAGGTGTGTTTGTGCATGCGTGTGTGCAACTGTGTAGGGATTAGCGTCCGTGTGTGTGTGTGTGTGTGTGTGTGTGTGTGTGTGTGTGTGTGTGTGCGTGTGTGTGTTGGCGTTGTACTCACGGACGATGCGGTTCCTCTGGTTGAGCCGGGAGGTGCTGTGGGAGGTGCTGTGGGAGGTGCTGTGGGAGGTGCTGTGGGAGGTGCTGTGGGAGGTGCTGTGGAGGCGTGTGTGGTGCTGGTAGAGGCGGGCCAGCCCCAGGCGGGTGTGCGTGTGCGTGAGCGGCAGGGCGATGCTGTGCGAGCGGGTCTCAGGGGCGCAGGGACGGGCCCCTCTGTCGGGGGGCGGGGCGGAGGGGTCAGGGGTCAAAGGGGAGGTGTCCATGCGATTGGCCGTCGAGGCGTTCTGGTAGTGGTTCCTGGTGATCTGAGGGTGGAGGTTATCATCATCATCATCATCATCATCATCATCATCATCATCATCATCATCATCATCATCCCCACCATCATCATCATCATCAGCAGCATCATCCCCACCATCAGCAGCAGCATCATCAGCATCAGCATCAGCATCATCATCGTCACGATCATCATCATCATCAGCATCATCATCAGCATCATCATCCCCATCATCATCATCATCATCATCAGCATCAGCATCATCACATCATCATCATCATCAGCATCATCATCACATCATCAGCATCATCATCATCATCCCCACCATCATCATCAGCATCATCATCATCATCATCATCATCATCATCATCATCATCATCATCATCATCATCATCATCATCATCATCATCATCATCATCATCATCATCATCATCATCATCATCATCATCATCATCATCATCATCATCCCCACCATCATCATCATCATCATCATCATCATCATCATCATCATCATCATCCCCACCATCATCATATTCACTATCATCATCATCATCATCATCATCATCATCCCCACCATCATCATCTTCATCATCATCATCATCTTCACCATCATCATCTTCACTATCATCATCATCCTGACCAAAATAGTGATCCTCATCATCACCATCATCACGTCATTATCTCTACATTCTCATCATCACCATCATCACGTCATTATCTCTACATTCTCATCATCACCATCATCACGTCATTGGGTGTGCCACGTCATCGACGTGGCCATCCTTTGTAATCTCAC
>CAEFZP010000290.1:0-27500 GCA_903064625.1 Mallotus villosus
TGACCTTGACAGGCTTGTTCCAGCCCTCCCTGTAGAGCGTGCTTATGTTTAAAGGGGGCTTTCTTCCCCCCCTTAATGCAGGTCACAGAGGAGCGGCCCTGGCTTGTGGCGCACAGGCTGCGCCTGCATCTGTGGAGCCCGGCGTCGCGCAATGGGCCCCGTAAACGGCGTTTTCACCCCGAACATGCATCTTAGGATCTTTATCCGGCTCACTTTTAAGTTGATCTGGTCCAACGGACAGGACACTTTTTCTGAAATGTTCCCTTCCCTTTGCCGCTCGATTTTGAGAGTGCGTGCACGCCTCCCACTACACCCTTGACCCCGGCTTGCCCGCCCGCAGCCCCGCCCCCTGCCAGCGAAGCACTGCGAACTTATGATACCATTTTTGCACACTCACGGTACCAGGTTTTCGGTCAGAGGTCTTGCTCTGGGCAAGCTGTTTTTGGTCCAGGATCAGGAAGTACCAGTAGCGGTTGGTGAACGAGTGAACATAACGGCCGGGTTGGCCGGACCAGCTCAAGGGTGATGGCAGGCCCTCGGCCGGTTTGCCCTGTTTCCTTGACGATGCCTCTCACTGAGCGACCCAGCCGTCGCTTGGCCACCAGAAAGATGATTTGAGGATTTTTCGCTGTTGTCCCGGTGCTCGGTGGTGACGCGCTGGCCGCGGCGGCCGAACAGCAGCTCCCTGGCGTCGTCGCTCGAGGAAATATCCAGGTTTTTCCTACGCGGGAGTTTGGGATCTCTGAAGGACTTGTGGCGAATCACAGCCTCGTAGGACTTCTTGGGTTTGGAGCGGCCCCCACCTGGATGGTGGGAGGGACACAGGTGAGCAACAGGACATGGGGGGAGCGGAGTGGGTTCGGAATGCTAGTAGAAGATACACGGACACAGCGCCACTTAGTGTGTCGGCTGGAAAACAGCGGCTAGCATGGTCGTTAGGAGATTTCCCCGATCTTCCCCCCTTGGAGATGGTTTTATGATGTTTTCCTGAAAGAAGAACTAGATATAGGTTCCTGCCCAGACCGACCCAATTATGTTGCCTGAGATTTTCTTAACTCCATATGTCCTGAGATATAGAAAAAACTGAGTTGTTCCGGAGGTTTTTTTCCCCTCCCTCCCCGGGCCTCTCCCTTCTTTCCGACCCCCTTCTTCTCCCGGTGGCGAGGCAGCTGTGCCATCATGCAGCGCCTTCCTTTGTCGAAGGATCTCGATCTCGTCCTGTCTCGCCGTAGTCGCCCTCCGACGGCCACGGTGGAGACCGTAGTCCAATTGAAGAGGGCGCCAGGATTCTCCGCCAGGCCTTGGCCTGGTTAGAAGGTAGCCCGTAGAGGAGAAGAGGGAGTGGAGAAGAAGAATAGTGTGCGCTACAAGTGAGAACACACCTAAACATGGGCGACGGGGATTCAAAGTATTAACAATCTTTTATCACTGCGGAATGGGTATGAGTTGTGGTTTTATTACCTGTGTTGTTCATTCCGTGCTAGATACGTTGCAACTGAATTCCCTTGCAAGGTAAAAACACAGCAGTGCGGGGTGAGGGGTATATGAAGCTGTTTGAAAGTGAATGTAAATGGAAAAAAAGAATGAACGAGTAAGTGAAAATCAATTCACTCTGTGGGTTCGATCCCTTCCCTGCTCGAGTCAGGGTGTCGATACAAGGTGTTCTCCTCACTTACCCAGTGGCATTTATCCCTTAACGCTTTGGTTTCCCTTCCCCCTTTTTCCCTCTTTTCTCCTTTAGTAGTCGTATAGGGGTCTTGTCAATGAGCTTGGCGCTGGTGGAGGCGTTAGCTGATCTGGGGGACTGGAAGAGCCGGGGCAAGTTGGCCACCTGGGACGAAAGATGCACACGTGCCCACACACACACACACACACACGTGCCCACACACACACACACACGTGCATATTTGAAGAGTTGAAAGCGTGTCCCTGGTGGATCTATAATATCACATTGGAACGCTGGTTTTGGAGGTCGTATCGATTTTTGGGTCTTTGTGAGTCATTGGTGAATAAACAATTACATTAAGATCAAAGCCATTCACGAAGCCACACACACACGCAAACACAAATACAGTCAAGAGTTCAATAAATCCTTGACTCTTTCATTGGTGCCGGACATAAGGTCTGGTGTCCATATATTACTTGCTTTTACCACTGATTGAGTTTGGTCATGTGCATTTAATTATCCCTGAAGTCACACACATACACACGTACGCACACTCACACTCACACACTCACACACGCTATCCTTAGACACACGTCTGACACACACAGTTATGAGCCACAGAAGCAAATTGAGGTACACGTGCACACACACACACAGACTGCACGGCAGTTCTGATTTAGCTCCAGTTTAATCCTGTTAAGGTGTGCCACTCTGGGACTCGTCCGTATTTCATTCGCTGCGCAGCTGATGAACTGTTTTGACAACACGTCTGAATCGCATTAGATTAATAATCCGGGAGATTAAAACAAAACATCACGCAGCATGTGCACGCACACACGCCAATCAAACCTGGAGCCCGGGTAGATACCGACAAGGACACATGTATTCGTGCGACGTGAGTGTGTCAGCGGGGTGTGGAGGGTGTGTGAGGAGACGGGCGAGCCCCCTTCCCTGGGAGGGAGGTGGGAGGAGAGCGGAGAAAGTGAGAGAGAGGGGAGGGGAAGGAGGAGAGGAGGAGGAGGAGGGAGGCAAGAGTGTCCGGAGGGAATAAGACGGGCTGGGAAGGAGCGGTCTCAGAACCGGTCGTGCGGTGTTAACGTGAACCAGCTACGTCATAGAGCTCCTGGTTTTTTGGTCTGTTTTTGGTTCTGGCATAATGGTGCTTGTGTCAGTTTCCCCAGGGGCAAACCAAGCTGTGTGGTTAAAGGGCAGCGTGTCTGGAGGGTGGCCAGGACTTCGGAGGTGGCAACATAGCAGGGGAGGAGTAAGAGAATCGGACCCTGTTAGTGAGAGGAGAGAGATGTAGAAATGGGCAGAATATGAGAGGGGGGTGGTGGGAGGTGGTGGGGGAGGGGGGGGGGTGAAGGAGGAGACATTGGTGCAGTGGAGGGGTGCTGTGTGTTTGTCGTTTCTGCGTCTAATGCGGGTCACACGCGCGCACAGTCGTACGCACGCACGCGCGCTCACCTCCCCGGGGGAACGCGCGCATCCACAGATGCACGTGTGGACACCGAAACAAAACACACACTCGCACACATGCTCACACGCACACATGCTCACACGCACGGCCGCACTCACGCGTAGAGACTAGACCATGGCCCGGCAACGCAAACGGCTGCTAGGCATGTCTTTTTATTTGGGCACGGTTAAACCTAACATGACTTAATGTGCCTTCCTTCAGAGTCAGCAGCGGAAAGGCAGGCGGCGAGGGCTGCCCTCCCCTATCTCTGACAGAGTGGCTCTCGTAAACCAGAATAGAACCTGTCTCACAAACAACTCTGCCTCCAGGAAACCCGCTAAGAAAACAACAACACACCATGGGAAAGCCAATGGGAAAACAAGGGATAATTGTGTCTGATGAAAGACAAGAGATGGAGGGATAACAATGGAGGAGGAGAGGAGTGGGCTGAGGTCAGCATACGCTCAGCTCTCTCCCCACGGAGCAAAGGAGGGACGGCTCGGAATACAGAGAGGGGGAGGGAGGGAGGGAGAGGAGAGGAAGAGAGGAAGAGGCGATTTAAGACAAGCCGAACGGTAAAGAGGGAGATCGGCGAAAGGGATGGAGAAAGTCAGAGAGAGAGAGAGCGAGAGCGAGAGAGAAAGAGAGGGATGGAGGGAGGGAGGGAGAGAGAGAGAGAGAGAGAGAGATAGAGAGAGAGAGAGAGAGAGCGAGAAGGCAGAGAGGGAGTTGGAGAGATTAGGGATTTGACGACTGATAGGGAGGGTGCTTTTGTGCAGTCACAGAGGAGTAGTGGAGAAGGAGGTTTTATGCTAAACTATGTAAATCACCCAGCTCTGTGACAAGAGCTACTGGAGAGTAGGAAGACACACAAATACCACAGCACTGGAACTCTATTCACTCATATCAACACTGACAGGCGCGCGCACACACTCACACACATACACACAAACACACAAACACACACACAAACACAAACACAGACAATGCCATAGACTGGAACTCATTTGGCCGTGGGAGAATGCCATAGAGGGATGACAGGTATGTGTGTCACTGCGATTATGTATGTGTGAGCGAGTGTGTGTGTGTGTGTCTGTGTGCATATACATCCGAGGTAGTGTGTGTCTCACCTGAATGGACACGCTGCTGTAAGACCCTCCTATAACTCCGGCGATGGCGAGGGGGCTGTCGTCCTGCAGAGCGTACGAGCCGTCCGGACAGATGAACTCTGTGTCGTCTACCTTGGTCAGAGACGCCCGCACAAACTCCAGAGCCTGGGGAGCACAGCACTAAAACCATAGTCTCCCCTCTCTCACACTTTCAACGAATGTCGGTGGAAATCAGTGTGTGTGTGTGTCTCTGACTGCATACGCGTGTGTGTGTGTGTGTCCCATACCTGCTCCAGTGCGTAGGTGTCCCGGGAGCAGGTGTCCAGGATGTGCACGCCCAGCGTCACCCCGGGCAGCAGGACGGGATCGGAGTTGATCCGGTCGATGGCGAACAGCATGGCCTCCAGCCTCTGGATCCCTCGGTCCTCGTTCACGCGGCCGCACTCCTCCATCCCGGCTCCCTTCTCGTGGATGGGGAACAGCCCCCCGAGGACCAGGTCCCCCTCGATGCGGATCTCCCTGCGGGGCTGGGCGGGGTCTCCGACCGAGAGCAGGACCCCTCGGCCCAGCATGACGAGGAGGAGGCCGGGGGCATGGGACAACATGGTGGGGGGGGGTGGGGTGGTGGTTGGGGGGGCGGAGGTGAGAAAAAAGATTGAAGGAGAGGGGTGAGGGGGTGAGGGTCGGAGGGGTCAGGGGCGAGGGTTAGGGGTGCGGGGGGAGGTGGGCTCGAGGCCTGAGAGAGGAGCGGTCGTGGTAGGTGCCGGGTCTGTTTGTGGTCCATGAAAAGGTCAAGGAGAGCTGGACTGGGCCGCACATGGGGGGAGCACGATGCCTGGACATCAGTCCTGGAGGAGGGGGAGAGGAGGAGAGGAGAGGGAGAGGAGAGGGAGAGGAGAGGAGGAGAGGGAGGAGGAGGATGGAGAGGATGAGGGAGAGTGAGGGAAGAGGAGAGAGGACCGTACGATTTGTTCGATGGAGGCGTGGCCTTGAGGGCGAGAGGTGATGTCCTCACTATTGAGGGGAGAAGGTGGTGTCAGAGGTGGTTTCGAAGACGTTGACTGTAACGACACGTCTGTCCTTCAGATAGTATGAGGATGTGATGAGGATTTCCGTATGAGGAGTTATTTTTCTGCACGAGACCGTTAGGAGACGAGGATCTGATGAACGTCGGATGAGAGGACTCCCATTTTGAGGAGTAGACCTGTAGGACGAGAGGTTGTAGAGCAGCCCGATTTGAGATATTTTCTTTGGAGAGAGCCGAGTTTTAGAGAGATGACCCCGTTGACTCTTTGTTTCCTCCTCGATTTTTTTTCCTTGATTTTGGCTTTCCAATCTTCCTCGATTGATGGACCGTATTTTTCCCCTCCCCCCTCCTTCTTCGATTCTCGTAGGCATTCCTTTTTCTTCTCTTCTCTGAACTTCTTTGCCCAGGAGAGAGATGAGGGGTGATTGGAGGGTCGTGGGATTTGTCGTATTCCCCGGAGATTTTTGTTAGCCGATGGATTTCCCCCTTTTCCTTTGACCTTCTTTGAGGTCGATTCTGTTCTCCCCCTGTCCCCCCCCTTTTTTGCATCCCAGCCGTCTCTTCCCTTGGTTTTACGCCCCCGTTCCTATTGTTCCGAGGGGCCGGGGAAATGGGTACGCTCAGGCACATCACGGAGAGACGTATTCCTCATTTGCACGGAGCAGCGACGATCAGACCGAACCATAGCATAAAGGCATTTACCGGATTTTTTTCCCCCCCCCCCTTCTCTTTCCTCCTCCCGCTTTTCCTTCTCTAGCCGTTCGCGCCCACGGAGACGCCTCCGAGGTCTAGCTCCCTCCCGCCGACCCCCCGCCCCCAAGAGTAGGATACCCCGATTCCGCCCGATTTTTAATTAGGTTTTTTAAGCGAAAGGAAAGGAGATTTGACGATTTTCTTCCAGCACGTTACCTGCGCCCACCCCCGCCCCCCCCCCTCCCTCCACCCCCCCCCTCCCTTTTCCCCCGAGTTTTTTCCGTACACTGTCGAGCTCCAAAGAGTTAGGTTCTCCGTTTCTTTCAGGCACATCATTTGATCGGGGCCCCAGTGTTTAAAGAAGCCAGCCAACCTCCACAGAACTATCAAGTGACTCTTTTCCTTGGTCTCCCGGATTTTGTTTCTTGTCCCATAACTGTTTATTCACCCTTTCCAACCTAATTTATACATCAATAAGCACTCAACTGACTCAGACCGTGATTCCATGCGCGACCTGATTAATCACATTCTTTAACCCCCCCAGGACACATCCACCATCGTTTTTTGTCCCTCCGGACCCCCCGTGGGCCGTAAATCCTTCCGGCCCGGACACTACGATCGCCCCATGTAAGCAAGTTTTTTTTTCCCCCCATTCTTCCCTATTTGTATCCCCCCTCGCCCCACCTCCCTTTTCTTTCTCTATGACCTCCACCAAATCGCTAGTGAGAGACAGCACAGAGGCGAACGCTGGGACCTTCTCCTTTGTGGAGTTTGGGGGGGTATGTTAACAAGTTCGGGCCCCACTCACACCTTAAGTGCCCCCACTTTTCCCCCCGCCTCTACACAGACAGGTCAGGCCATGATAGTAAAGTGTTTTGACCTTATGGGATCTGTTCGGGAGCCCCCCCCCTGAAAAATCTGAGAGGACCCCCACACCGATTTTTCTCTTGAGCAAGCAGGGAGATTGCCCATTGTCCGCCCCATGCGTGCTGAGCAGCAGCTTGAAGAAGAGTAGCCAGGGGCAGCGCGGAGAGTAACCCGCTCTCTATCTCTGCATCCATATGCTAGCACCGCCCCATCTCTCGTTCAGAGACCGCTCGATCAAATTCTAGTCTTCTATATTCTATGATGTATCGCTCTCTATCTCTCTCTCTTCTCTCATCTATTCGTTCTCATCTTTATGCTGCAGTAAACCTATCGGCGCCTCCCTCTGTGCAACACTGTCTGTGAGCGTGTGTGTGTGTGCGTGCGCGTGCGTGAACGCGTTTGTACGCACGTGTGTGTGTACAATGTGTGTCCGAGTGTGCGCGTCCGGGTGTGTGTACACGTGTGTGCGCGCGGCGCGTGTGCGTGCGCATCACAGAGAGAGGGAGAGAGCGTGGCTGTGCCTCTGGCTGTATCAGGATAAGCCAGCTCAGATGGCTGACTGATACATAAGCCCAGTGTTCTGATGCCACGGCTCGGAAAAGCTTCTCTAATCTGATCTGTGTTCCATCCATTCCCCACTCACCCATGCATTCACACCCTCAGTCTATGTGTGTGTGTGTGTGTTGCGTGTGTGTCACTACAGATAGAGAAGAGGACACATTGTGGCAATATGTGCAGAAAGCCCGGCACCACACCCCCCCCCACCCTCCATGACAGTTAACCCCTTTAGAACAATGACTCCATCGCTCCTCTGATAAAGGTGTCTGTCTCTCCGAGCAGCCCCACCCTGATGCTGCTGACGGTCCTGGTCGACACCCTCATGAGAATAGCCCACGTTACACTGCACATTTGGTTTCTGCCCTCTTCTCCTCTCCGCTGACCTCCCTCTTCTTTCCTCTCCTCTCCTCTCCTCTCCCCAGTAGAACGGGATCGGTTAACCTCACAGCTTCGACTGCACTGAAAATGACTTCTGTTTACAGCCAGGATGTTTTCTGTCTCATCCGATCCATCCCTTCTCAGAGAACTGTGTGTGTGTGTGCGCGCAAGCCGGTGTGTGTGTGTGTGTGTGTGCAAGCCGGTGTGTGTGTGTGTGTGCAAGCCGGTGTGTGTGTGTGTGCAAGCCGGTGTGTGTGCGTGTGTGTGCAAGCCGGTGTGTGCGTGTGTGTGTGTGTGTGCGCGCAAGCCGGTGTGTACGCCTGACACCGCCTCTCCTCCTCAGTCAGCAGGTAGGAGGATGAAAGCTCCTCACTAACTCAGACGCAGGCAGCTCCGAGGAGGCTGTGACTAGGGTAGCTCCAGTTACCTCCCCACTCTCTAACACCCCTCCGGGGGGGGCTCTCGAACCCCAGCCTGCGTGGAGAGACAAAGCCGACCAGTCACATGGTAGGTGCCATTTCTGTCGATTTGGATGTCACTTCTGGATTGTGTCCCTGTCTGGGGAACAGTTAGAGCAGTGGAAGGAGACTGCCTGTGGGAGAGTTGAGCGTTCGTCCCCCAGGATATCGTCCTGACGTCTGGGTCAGTCCCACGGGAACAGTCTGCGTGTCCGATGAGGTCATAATGGATGTTCTTTTTGTTTCATCAGTCAAACTACACTGGTGCCTATTTTAGGGGGGAAAAAACACCCAGCTGAGTTTGGACTTATAAATGATTCAAACTGATTTCCAAGCTGGCATCACCCCCCCACAACCCCAGTGGACAGGTATGTGCGTGTCTGTCTGTGTGTGCCTCAGGAGCAGTTACAGTAAAAGCAACGAGGGGGTCCTGTTCAATCACACACTTCTGCCTTTAAGCACGTAGAACAGTCTAGAACCGGTTACATGAACAGGAAAAAAAAGAGGATGGCCTAAAAGTGAACTTATTTTGCTTCAACCCTGTTTGATATGCTACAGATAAACTCTTCAATTACTGGAACGTGGTTGGCCAACATCATTAAGAGGGGGCACACAGTCAAACGTATGTGAGTGAGTGTGTGTGTAACGTGTGTATCTGTAAGTCTGTCTGTGTGTGTGTGTACAGTATGTAACTGTGTGTGTGCGTGTGCAAGTGTGTGTGTGTGTGCGTGGGTGTGTATATATGGGTGAATTTTGTGTGCATTTGTGTGTGGTGTGTGTCTGTGTGTGTGTGTGTGTGTGTGTATGTGTGTGTGTGTGTGTGTGTGTGTGTGTGTGTGTGTGTGTGTGTGTGTGTGAATCTATGCGTGTCTGGCTCTGAAGTGCAGAGAGAGAGCTTGGGACTAACAGCCATCTCACTCAAGGCCTTGCTTTAACAGCATGCTTTAATTTAATTGGCAGCTCATGAAATCAATTTTCGTATGTGCCAAATAATTTCTCCCAGCATTCCTGCACCACCCTCCCGTAGCTCACTGAAAGTGAATATTTTCGCCTCATTATAACCTCTTGGAAAACTGCCCAAATGTGACTAATAAGTTACTGACCCAATAACAACTCCACAACAAGTATTTAAAGAGACGATGATACCAGATGGAAACACTATCTTCCAGCGTTCTTAACGACTGCATATCAGTGTTTGATGGGGAGCGTGGACTCGATGGGCAAAGCTGGCGTAGCTTAGCCAACCAGAGCAGGGCAGTTGCTGAGCAGTTGCTGAGCAGTCACGACACGTAGCAACATCATCACACGGACCTGCGCAACACACACACACACCACCACACACACACACACACACCAGCTGGTTGTGGACATCAAACAAGGGGTTTCAAATGTAACAATGCACAAGCATACACAGACATGTAGGCACACACACAAACACACCCATGCCGAAAAAAGACCTCCCGACCCATTCACACGACGAGTCTTGCTCTTGTTTTTCCCTCATCCTCGTGGCGGGGATGGACTTCCTCGTGTATCCCCTCGATGCGTGCCCACAGGGGATCATGACAGGAAAGAGAGAGACAACATTCTCTCTCGTGTCCCCGACCGGCACGACAGATACAAGGTACGTGACAACAGTGTCACACTGCCCTTTCACCTTTCATCCTCGGCCTGCGCCGACCCAGAGGACGGCGAGACCGAAACACCGCAGCACTCACCGAAGACCAGAACATTCATTCCCTCCTCTTCACTGTCGTTCTCTCCCTCCCTCGCTCGCTCTCCCTCTCTCGCTAACAGGCAGCCTTGTTGTTGATGACACATATCCTGCTGAGAGCAGGCAAGGGTCGATGGACCACAGTACACAGGGTGGAGAGCTGCCTCCCTTGCCCGCCTCTCTTCTCTCTGTGTGTCTGTTTCGGGGAGAGAGAGGGGTGCGTGTCTGTGTACGTCTGTGTGTCTGTGTGTGTCTGTGTGTGTGTGTCAAAGCGAGGGAGTGATGGGGTTTGCTGTTTGTGTGTTTGTGTGCTTGTTTATCTGTGCACTGTTTGTCTTCGTGAGCCCAAAGCTGCACCATTGGAGCGGATCTCTCGTGTTAGAGGCTGTGTGTGTGTGTGTGTGTGTGTGTGTGCGTGTGTTTGTGCTGTGTGTGTGTTGCTGGGTGGATCTGTTAGTGAGACAGGCTCTGGTGGAGTGGTGCTCCAGACCCCTCATTACAGGGGCAGCCACTATGAGAAGGACCTCTCTCCCTGCTCTACCGCCTCTGTTTCTGGGTGTCTCTCCTCATGTCCACGTACCCCACAGCAAGTCTAAACACAGCAGTGTCCCAGAGAAACAGGAGGGAAGATACTAGACATTGTAGCAGACTGCAGCAAAAAGCACTGTGAGCTAGCGAGACAAAAAAAACAGAAAAAACGGTGAACCTTTGTACAAGCGTGTGAACGTGTGCACGTGTGTGCGTTGACTGTACGTGTGTGCGGATGTGCGTGCCCCTGTGTGTATGTGCCGTAGACACGCCGTCCCAGAGTCCCTGACATTCTAACGGGTGCGATGGGCAGAGGACATCAATTATTTACAGAGCGTGTTTTAGGCAGGAAAGACTGATGGTGCGTAAATAGGACAAGAGAGGTATCGAGAAACTCCCCAACAAACGAGGCCGCTCCCCTGCTCCCCCAGTCACACCAGGAAGGCATGCAGGGAGACTGGGGAGACTTCCCTGCTTTGCTCTGCAACTCTCCCATATGTCCACAATGCATCGCTGCAAATCGATGAACGCTCTCCGATTATGACAAAGATCACTTCGAATTATCTAAGAATGTTTTGCCGCCCGACCACAAGAATGAAGAGGTCGGAGTCTGACGTGTTACGTACGTTGACATGACTAGATATATTGTTTCTCGTACTGATTCTTGTGTTCAGTGAGTAACTGGCATTTCAAACTGCAAATGCTATTCACCTGTCGCTGTTTGTCATTTATCAATGGTCGATTGGACATTGAGGTTTATTGAAGAGGTCTGCACTTCCTGTATCGATCCGACTGACCGGTCAGCTGTCTGGAGTTCAAAGGTCAAAACAGGTCAGATTGTTTCAATCCACTGTGCTTTAATTTGAATGTAATCTTTGAAATTGATACTTTGTATTGAAGGAACCTGACCGATCGGATATGATATAAGAATGTGTGTGCATTCGTGCAAGAAAAAAAGGTTTGTCTTCCCTGATAATGCGACTTCCGGTTTTCAGATGTATTTGTTTATCAGTCAATCAGCTGAGAGGACGGAGGTTGCACCAGGCAAAAACAATGACCACATCAGAAACAGCAAGGTAATCAGTAGAAATGTCTCTCTGGAGTATGAAGGCCAGAGAGCCCATTTGCCAAAGGGAAGTCAGGGATGTCACATTCAGAACCCAATTTGCTTTCGTCACAATACTACAACCCAAATTGACAAAGTTCTATGTGTTCAATCGTGAGACGTCCCCTCTGAATCCCCGAGTTTACACGACGCTTCCCCCTAAGGTGAAAGATAAAGAGTCCGACCGAGGCATCACCAACGAGACAGGCCTGCGCATCGTTTCCGGAGGATTCCGTCAGCTCTCTTACTGGCCTAGGGAACAGATGCACATGTGTCTAAGGAACAGACGAAGCCCCTAAATGTGCCTCGGGACCATCGGTAGACCCTTGACCCAGGTCTTGACCTACGTGTCCCCCTTCTCACCACGAGCTCTGAATACCTCCTGACCCAGGAAACCCGTCTCCAGCCTGCACACACAGGGCCTGAACAGCTGCATTTATTGGCTAAGAAAAGGACAAGCATACAAGACTGACCTTCAATAATCAATGTACGTAAATACAGTACATGCACACTTTGCAATTGATTAAAGAAGTGCAATGCATATAATAATGTGATATGTGAATGAATACTAAAGACACTATACTGACAATAAGACTTATGTCATACTGATTGGGATTAACATGCAAATGGAACATTTAAATAATGCATTCACTTTCTCCCACAATTGACTGCTTGTATGTACGTATATATGGAGAGATGCTTTCAGGGCTTAGCTATGTGTTAGCCTGTGTCTGCTGAGAGCTGAACAGGAGTCTGAGAAAACAGAGCTTTTAACCTCGAAGCAGCATTCTGTAAACATAGTGATTCAGAAGGGCCATCTTGCATTTGAAAACAGCAAACTCTGTGGGGTCGTGGCATCGTGACACAACCAAACTGCATTCGGAACGTCACAAACGGGTTGGAGTCCGGAGTACAGGTGACAGGTTCTGAGACTACGGCAGCTTATCCGCCATTTAGTATGTCGGCGGTGTCATTTGTTGACTCCTGACTCCGTCTGGGACTTGTGGCGTCTCAAATTTGGTATGTATCCGGCGCGACGCCGCACTTGTTAATTCCTGTCGGATCCGTCGTGGTCCCAGAAGGGCTGTAAGTCTCTGTCCTCTGAAGACTTCTCGGCAAAACTGAACTGACACCGGATGATTACAAATGGCTGCTCAGCCTAAAAACAGACTGGGCTGGAGGACGTGTGAAACCAGTCATCGGAGCCGTATTTCATGTGCGCCGCGGAACGAACCCCGATCGACAGGATCTATCGCCCCGGCCGTCCCCTAATGACCGCGTGATCCATCAAGACGGCCTGCCACGTCCGACGACGCCATTACGGCATGCTTAACTCATGTTCACAACCCGTCCTGTCAGGAGGACGGACGAGGGTCACGATGAATGGACAAAGAGAGGGAGACGTAGAGAGAAAGAGGGAGGCAGGGAAAGAGAGAAGAGGCAGAGAAACAGGGAGAGAGAGGGTGGGATAGGGAAGGCGCGAGGAGAGAGGGATGGAGGGAGAGAGATAGAGGGAGGCAGAGAAAGAGCGAGAGAGGGTAGGATAGGGAAGGCGGGTGGAGAAAGGGATGGAGGGAGAGAGAAAGAAGGAGGCAGAGAAAGAGAGAGATGCGGAGAGAGGGAGGGATAGGGAAGGAGGGAGGAGAGAGAGAGAGATGGAGGGAGAGCGACAGGGAGGGAGAGACACCACAGACATGTGGAAATGGTTGGAGGATGATAGCTGTGTTGAGTAGACAGACACTGATGGACCATCATACTATACATGGTCCAAAACACTGTACATGTTCCTGTTTGGACCAGTATAGCCCTACTGGAAACGGAGCAGTCTCAGTAGCTCCACTTACTCAGTAGCACACCAAACAAATCCCAGTAACATTACAATTCGGTTCACCGTTTAATGCAACAAGTGTCACCGAACCCCCCGCACGGCGTTACGTGACAGTGTACGACGGAGCGGAGGCGCAACATGAAAAGCATTCAATCTGTGTCACTTTCGCCTCGATACCGTTCCCGCCCACCGTAAATTGTCCTTTAACTGTCACGGCTGGTGAGTGGTGCTGGGAGTGTGGGTGGCTCTGCTGCTGGCTTTGACAGACAGCTACTGCAGCCAGCCAGTGGGGAGCAGAGCCGGCCTGGCGTTGCTGTGTGGTCGCTTGCCTCCGCTCCAGGCTGGGGCAGAGGGGGCGGGACTGAGGAGGTATTGACAGGAAGGCCTGCTGGAGGCGATGTGGGAAAGGTTTGACAGGTCTGATGCTGAGGTTACACGGGCGGTCGGGAGGCGGGGGTGGGAGGGGGGACGGGGACGGGGGGACGGGGGGATTAGTAGACCCTGGGGTAGGGAGGCTGTAATGACAGGCCCCTCTGTTGGGTAGCCTCCAGCACCCCCCCCCTGCATGAGCAGCCAGTGGAAAAACAGACAGACACACACACACGCACACAAACAAAGACACACACACGCAAGCATCGTTCCTCCGCCTCATCATTTATTAACAAGCCTGATCTCTCCCTGAGACACACCATCACAGCTGTACATCCCACTGCCCTTTCGTCGTCTCATCCCCCGAGTGTGTGTGTGTGTGTGTGTGTGCGCATGCGAGCATGCACATTGGTTCACAGACAGCGCTGCTGCACCTTTGTGTTTCTAATAAATGTGCGTATGAGTGTGTGAACATGTATGTGTGTGTGTGACCTCTGGTCGGTGTGATGTGTGTGTGTGTGTGTGTTCTGCTGGTCTGTTTGAAGATGTTAACCCGATGGAGAACATTCCAAGAGAAAGAGATGTCGCTCAGAAATATTGCAGGTCCTACCAGACCTGTTTCGAACCCTCAAGAAATGGTTCAGCACTAAATGTGCCCTTGGTTCAAACCTGCAGCAATATAAACATTCTCAGACCACACAGACATGAAATGACAGAACCCTAAGACTGTGTGTGTGTGTGTCCCATGTCCCCTGGCTGAATCCTGTCCAAATATCAAATTATGTTGAGGCGATCTGCCCGCCCCAGCCGCATGGTGCTGGCTAATCCCACTGATACCATCACCTCATTGGGTCAAAACGTGTTCCGTCGAACACTTCCTGTCCTCTGATTGTGTCCTGCGGCGATGTGGCTGGATCACATCTGGCCAGCCTGCCTGAGTCTATCTGCTCTACTTGTGTCGCTCCCTGGTCGGGTTAGGACATCCAGGAACAGAGAGACAGGAGGGAGGACAGGGCTCCGACAGGGCTCAGGGTCGGGATAACATCCCCCTCAACACACACTTACAAACGCACGCAAACACATACACACACACACACACACAAACCCTTCCCCACAGCACCTCACATTGAACAACTAACGTGACCCTCTGCAAACACACGCACACACACACACACACACACACACACACACATAAACACACACTAAACACTCTTCACACAGTAGCAGGAGGCTGGTACTAATGATGAGGATCTGTACTGCATGCAGTCCATGAACAACACAAGACCCGTCAGATACACACACACACACGTCAAGCACGCACACTAGACACACACCACACACACTACACACAAACCGCACACACATACCCCACACACATGTCAAACACACAAACACACCACACACAAAAACACTACACACGCATCACAGAAATACACGACACAGAAACCAGACACACCATGCTCATGTCAAACAAACACTACACACACACCGCACACACACACACACCATACAAACACACAAACCCACGCATGCGTTCACATAAAGAACTCACAGCATACACACACAATGAAAGACATACTACAAGGCCATATCCATTGACATACAGACACTAATAAAAAAAACACTTTACTAACCTGCACACACACACACATAATACACATTCTTCAGCACACACCTCACTCACATAATCATTTCAAAGTTGTCTCCCAGCTTTTTCAAGGCCACCAAACACCCACACACCCCACCACGCACACACACACACACACAAACACACACTGTGTCTGTCTATCACAGTTCTACAGTTAAAGTCATAGGTGGTGTGCACAGTAATCAACTGCCTTCACAGACAGTGACTAAATTATGTATAGACCTAATCAAAAAACAGACATACATACACACATTAAGGTGAACAAACCTACACTTGTACCACAAACATATTTTTCAGCCAACATGCCTACCAAAAAAAACGTCTTCCCTCTTCTAGGTAACTACAGATCTGAGAATCAATGGTTTTATAATAGACTGATTGACACTTGCCTGTGAGGACAAGATAGCCACACAAAATAGCTTACAAAAGTTGCACCGACACGCTAATAGGGTTATAGCGACTTTAGCACCCAAAACAAACCTCCGAAACTGTAATTGATTTGATCAGAAAATATGACTCTACTTAGCCTACACTCCAAACACAACATAAACATCTCGCCAGCCCTAGCTTTGCGTCCACCTGTAACGATACTGAAAAGAAGATTGGCGCTGCTGACGCTCACCTGCTCTTACCAAGCTATAATTAGGAAAAATGCACCTGGCCATATGTACGGCCGATGGGAATATACTTCTCCCACACTGCGTATACGCGACTGCAGTGAAATCTGGAATTGTTAAGATTGAGATCCTCAGAAGTCCAACATCTTCTTCTACAGCTTTAGACTTGAGCTTGGTGATTCAGGTACAATATCACACCTCTCCCCCTCGACCACATCTAGGCTTACGTTTCTAATGGTCAAGAATTCAGTTGCAACTTTGCTCGCGTGCGGTCCGACCACCTTTTTTTGATGTATGCTTCTGCACCCGTTTTCCGTTAAAGCGTTCCTCACTCATTGTTCAGAGACGACAAAAAAATCGCAGGCTTACCTTGACGTCTTTGCAAATAGCAGCGAAGAAATCTTGCTGCTGTTGCAACACTTGTGACAGTTGGGTTTTTACTCCTGATCCCTCCGAGGAGTCGCACTAAGAGGATGGGTGCCACTGCTCTGCGCGCGGTCTGAGGAGAGAGAGATAGCGAGAGAGAGAGCGAGCGAGAGAGAGAGAGAGAGAGAGAGAGAGAGAGAGAGAGAGAGATGAGAGCAAGCGAGAGATAGCAAGAGATAGAGAGAGAGAGAGAGATAGAGAGAGAGAGAGCGCGAGCGAGAGAGAGAGAGAGAGAGATGTAGTGTGGAAAAACAGACACAGAGAACTGTAGCGGGCAGCCCGTGCGAAAGGATGCTTCAGTCTCCTAGCAACAACAATCGATCTGGCAAGGAGACATTTGTGTTGGTTAAAAGAAAACTTGGCGATTCACCCTCAAGCGCACACCTTCACAAGGCAACCACAGTGCACAGAGAGAAAGAGAGAGAAATACAGAAATACCTGTATGTATGTGCACATGTGTAATACAGGGATGATATGAGTTTCAAACATGTTATCCAAAACCAGTGCATAATTTATGGGAATAATGAATCTGAACTCTCTCTCTCCTCTCTATCTCTCTGTCTCCTTATTGACAGAATGTGTCTTTTTAATGATTAAGGAATGTACTGTTCGAAATGAGGAATTTACTGTCAATGTGTGTGCTTCTTTGTGGGTTCATGTGTGTGCCTGTGAATGTGTTCCATTAGAATGCCAGTATGTCTGTGAATCCTCATGAACAGAATGTTGAATGTAGTTCACGCATGGCAGACCTCTGAGGGTCACGCTCTCTCTCTCTCCCTCTCTCTCGTCTCTCTAGCTCTCTCTCTCTGCTCCTCTCTCTCTCGTCTCTCTCTCTCTCTGCTCTCTCTCTCTCTCTCTCTCTCTCTCTCACTTTCTTTCTCTCACTCTCGCCCTCTGTCTCTCTTACCCCCCCCTCCTCACACACCACCCTCTCGCGCGCGCACACACGCACCCACACACCAGACAAGAAACACATTAAGTCTAGAACTTTCATTAAGCGAAGGGCCTTATCTGTGTTGTAAAGGTAGTCAAGTGTACAGAGACATTTACGGAAGAGAGAAAAGCGGTTTTCGATTGCACACTCTGTCACGTCGGTAAAGGCTGAACTTCGAAGTGAATCCTGAACCAAGTTCAGCGTGTTCACCATGACAATCTGCTGTGCATCCCCAAACAGCCTCACACTTACCAAACACAAACAGGCATATGGATAGATAGATGGACTTGTAATACTTGGAATCAATTATTTATGAGCCTATAAGCACCCTAAGGCACTCAGAGAAATCTGACCACACCCCACCCACACACACACACACACCCACACACACACACACACCACACACACACACACACACACACACACACACACACATACCCACCTAGTGTCAGTCACAACTCTCCCAGACCTCCTCATCTAGCACCAGTCCTGAGATGTTGGCTTCCCTCATAAAGGAGCCATTGTCCCAGTGGCATGCATGTATGCAGAAAGCCCAGAAAGCCAGCTTTGTCCCATAAGGGTCCCTCAGCGAGAGAGCTTTGTGCCCTGCCTCTCCCCATAGACCCCCATCACAGCAGCGGAAACCCTCCGAGGGAAGGAGAGAGGATGGGGGAAAGAGAGAGAGGGATGGGGAAAGAGAGGAGAGGGATGGGGAAAGAGAGAGAGAGATGGATGGGGAAAGAGAGAGAGGGATGGGGAAAGAGAGAGAGGGATGGGGAAAGAGAGAGAGAGATGGATGGGGGAAAGAGAGGGAGGGAGGGATGGGGAAAGAGAAGGATGGATAGAGGAGGATTACTTTTCCGGCTCTCTGTTGGGGGTTTGAGGTGGACGATAGTGAAGAGTCATCGTCCTGCATCATCCCTTTTCGGTTGCAGGATCCCTCCGTGCGAGGGCCTGTCTCTGCCAGTGTGTGGGTGCGCGTACGACACACCGAGAGATTGTCTTTTCGCCAGAGCCGCCGTGAAGCGGTTTAACGCTCCCCCCCCCCTCCCGCCAAGAGCCACTCCGCTCATGCGGCAGGAAGTTGGTCTGCCGGGATTACGCCCCCCCCCCATGCACCCACCCCAACCATAACCCCCCCACCTCCTCCCCCCAGAACGAGCGCCTCGTCTTTGATTCCCCACAGATCGTTTGTGTCCCAGCGCTAATAGAATTAGCCATGCTTCATTTCCCATGCTCCTCTGTCCTGTCTCGGCACGGTGATGGATGGAGCCTTCCCACAGAACCCTCAGTGTGCTCCGACGTGTGCCCACTGTCTGGCAAACAACAGAACCGGGCACTACCAGGCTGGCCCGTTAGCTTTGGTCACTGCGGTCCCCTTGGCAAAACAGCCTCGGGAACAAGAGATCCATTTAAAACAAGGAGCCTTTGATGCCTTTGGGGATATGAACCCATTTATATTGCTGTAAGGATCAAGTTAGGACGGGAGCGCTCAATTCCTTTCGATGTGCGTGTTTCGCCATCGACATACGGTTGCCACGGATATTTGGGGGGTTGATGTGAGCGTAAAGGAAGATGGCCTGAGTGCATGTGTGTGTGCTGTATCATATGGTTGATAATGGACTGTTTACGACTCCTAACAGGGGGGTTGGTCTCTAATTGTCTTGGTTGCAGAGGCATGGCCGACAGATTGCTGGGCACACACAGTCCACTGGACAGGTACTGACCTGAGTCGTGTTCGTCTGCTCCTCAACAAACGTACACACGCACACACACATATTTACACACACACTCAGATATTTACACACACACACATTTACACGCACACACATTTACAAGCACACACACATTCATTCACACACACACACACGCACACACACATACACAAACACACACACACACACAGGCACTCTTGTGTATTATTAAAAAGAGTAGCTCCAGTTCTCCCAGCAGAGTGCTTTTAGTGCTTTAAGAACAGAAACACAGCACTATAGATTGACTGTAAGACACTAATTCCTCTTCACCTAAATAAGTCTAAATCAGCTGTTTTAAAACATTCACACAGATATAAAATCCGACTCTATCTCTCACACACACACACACCATCATACATACACACACACACACACCACACACACCTGCCTACACATGCCTACTACTGTAACTGACTGGGATTCTCCACCTAGTCTTCTAGCCACGACCACAATTCATTAGTAATTGACCACAGCAGCCTCACTCATAAAACATTAACTGGCTCCTGGTGAATTATTGATTAATGATATGAGGCGATCTGCAGCAACATTCTGACAATACAAGAGCATCATTGAGAGAGGAGAAAAACACGGAATCAACGGACGGCAACGCTGTCTATAGCCGACGCTGAGTGATTGACACGCACACACTCACAGGCACGCCCACTCGCACACATGCACACATGCACACACGCACAAACTGAACATACACATGCAGAGATGCACATACTGTAGGTGTAAGAATGAGAGCACGGAACTCGCGTCAGCCTGCTTGGGTAACACCTGTCTTGAATGTTCCGTGGAGGAAAAAGAGACAGAGGTAAAGGGAGAGATACAGTAACGAGAGATAGAAAGAGAGGAAAGAAAGGGGGGAGAAATAAAGAAGGAGAGAGAGTGAGTGAGTGAGAGAAAGAAAGAGATGGAGAGATAGAGAGACATAGAGATAGAAAACGTGATACAGAGAGAGAGAGCAAGAGAGACAGATATAGACAAAGAGAGAGCGAGAGAGAGAGACAGACAGTGAAAGAGATGGGGAGGTGGTGGGGAGATTGGAGAGGTAGATACATTTCTGAGAGGCAACACTGAGGAGGAAGGCAGAGGGGAGAGAAGAAATGTCAGGAATCCAACAGAAAGAGGACAGGCCCCTAAGAGCTCATTTCTCCACCTGTGGAGGAAAACTGGCACCCTCTGACAGCGGGTTCACACATTCATCCCAATCACACGCCACCACACCAGTCTGGTTCTCCCAGCGGAGTGGACTGTGAGGATGTGCCATTACGCTAATCAAGGTAATCACACACACACACACACACATACCCACCACACACACTGACACACACACACAGACACAGTGAAAATGAGGATAATGATAGTAATTTCACAGTGAAATGAAGGTCTGAAGACCTCGGAGAAGCAGCTCATCAAAGACAGAAGAGAGAGAGAGAGAGAGAGAGAGAGAGAGAGAGAGAGAGAGAGAGAGAGAGAGAGAGAGAGAGAGAGAGAGAGAGATATGTCCACTTTCAACTCTGATGACAGTAGCCGGGCTTGGGAACATCCAGTCGTGGAACAGTGTGCGACAACGTGTGCATGTACGTGTGTGTGTGTTTGTACATCGTCTGTCATGGCTCATGACACTCAGGGCAGTTAAGGAGACGAACCATTTCATTATCCCATGCATTCATATTTAATTCTACGATCTAATAAAAATGTTTCATTTATGAGGTGATCCATCCAGAGACATCTGAACTTCACCATCACGAGACAGTTCACTTCAATTGGCTATCTCTCTCTATCTCTCTCTCTCTCTCTATTTTCTTTATCTTTCGCTTTACCAGTATACTGGGGCTTCATGAGTGTGTGATTGTGCATCCACTGCTGTGGACGAGATGGGTACATGTGTGTACGTGTGCTATCCTAAACCGTACATCTTCTACTTTGTTAATTATCCATGTTGCTGATTGGAGATCTCCCGAGGAGCGAAAGAGAAACACGGAGGGCGAGATAGTGAGAAAGAGAAACGAAAGGGGCGGTCGAGAGGGCTGCGAACGAGATAACTTTTGAAAGAAATGGAAGAAACTGATGATATGAGTTGATTAAAAGGCAAGAGTGCAGAGCGGCAGACTCTCCAAACTCGAGGGACCTTCACACACCGAGCAGACAGGAGAACCAAAGTGCCATTTTCCACTCCGAATGTCATTATCCCCACTCTATCAGTGAGCAATGGGTACCTTGGCAGCCCACAGCGTTGGCACCGCTCTGCTGTTCCTGCCTGTGCCAGTCACGGAGTGAGCAGGCCCTCAGAAGTGGGCTTTGAGGACCTGTCCAGGTGACGTTCTGGCAAAAAGAAGTTATTTAAACTCAAAGTTTTTTGGGCGCTGGAACGCCTCTCGCTCTTACGGCTCACAGACACGCGTGTACGTTCACGCGCACGTACACACACTCACACACACACACACCACACACAACAACAACAACAACAGCAGCGATGTTTGCGGATTTGAACTGTCTTTTCTCGATCGCGAGATGTGCTCTTACGACAGTGATAAAGTACCTCTCGCTGTTTGGGGAACATTCTTCTTTTGCCTCACGCTTTTTTGTTGTTGAGGAGGTGGCAAAGCTTTTAACTCCACCGTTCCTCCTTCCCCTCCCTTCTCTCTACCTCCTCCCCTTTACTAACCAGTAGAGTCACACAGAGACTACAGATGAGGACATTGTGAAGGTGTAATGTGTGTGTGTGGGTGTGCGTGTGCATGTGAGGCATTGCGAGGAGCTGGTGAAGGGAAGCAGAGAAAAGAGAACACACTGCTTGACAGGTTCTCAATGGCCCTCCTAGAATACTCACCCCGTTCTCCCTCCGAAGGAGAGAATCCACTCTCCTTCCTCTACACCCGTTTCTTCTTCCCCTCTAAGAGACAGATCCTCTGTGGAATGTCGTTACCCTCAATGCCGGGTACGCTGTCTCTGTCTCTCGATCCGACGTCCCTCTGTGGTTTTGTTGTGGAGTGGAGGCTTTTGAACAACATCCATCACTGGACAAGATCCAAATGACATCACCACCCTCGTCTTGTCTGCTCTCTCTTGTCTTTCTTCTCCTGTGTCCCATCTCCCTGTGTCCCATCTCCCTGTGTCCCATCTCCTGTCTCCCCTCCCCTCTCGCCTGTCCCCAGAAATACTGTATGTTTTCGAGACCGATGAAGCCTTCTTGCAGCCAACCTCCATTTCATACTCCAATGACAAAGGGTTTACAAGTCAAATGTATCACTGTGTTGTTGTCCCACTGTACACAGTCCACTCCCCCCACTTTATTGCTTGGGAGTACACTTCAAAGTCAACTTCACATCACACATACCAATTTCCCTCCCGTCAGAGTGCAGTTCGGATTTAGCTTTAGCTTTCTCCACACTTCTGACCATGCCACAGTAATACACACACATACCCCACGAGAGGCTGGGTGCTAGAGGGCAGATATGTCCCCCTCCAGTGGCTGAGGTCATGCAGGACTACAAATCCCAATGGTGGGCACTGACCGAACTACAATCCCCAAGATGGGTGTGGATTAGCACACCTGAGGAGAACTGAGACATGATTGCCACACAGGAGGGCTACATAGGCTCCAGAGAGGAGAGGCAAGAGAGGAGCGGTGAGAAGAGTAGATCTGTGGCCTGATTGTATGGTACTGGGGGAAAGTAAAACCGTTTAAAAGCATTTTTCGCTATTTTTCAGTTGTTTATTGAATAATATTTTTGTCGGCATTTTGTATTAAAGAACCTTTTTCTTTTGTGGCAACTGTGGATATTAAAACTTATTTTCTTTTTGAATCCTTGCTTTGTGTTTTTCCTGGCAACCACGTGACACTACTAAGACATACCGAGGAACAGCCTATGGTGTTACAACACATGCACATTGACACACACACACACTCACAGAAAAATTGCCAAAAAAAACACACACACACACATACGCAGACAATTATTTAAATTGAACCAAGATCAGATCAGCAATAAATCATCTCTCACTCACATAATCTCATTTACGTAAGAAAGCCTATATTTAGATCCGAGCGCATGTGTGTAAATCTGTACGTATATCTGTGCGTGTGCGCGAGTGTAATAACCATGAGCCTAGTGACAGGATGACGGTTTTTCATTTCCTGTGTGTGCGTGTGTGTGTCTCCAGGGGGTACAATATGTCTTGCGCTGGTCTTCTCACTCATCAGGTAAACCACTGTGCTTACCACAATACCACAGGTGGCCACAGTAGATGTCTTCTCTACGAAGAAGATGAGTCATCGCTCATGAGTCATGACTCGACAATTTGAGACTTGAGCTGGTAAGGCTCCAGTCCCACGCAGAGATCCAGTTCAGATGTGCAGGATCTTCTCGACCCTGACGAGAGGAGCACAAACTCTAACCCCTCCCATCGTGACCATCTTTCATCTCGCTCTACCCCAGTGGCTCCCTTAACGCCGAGCGTCACCAAGGCAGTCTTCAGACTGCCAGCTCTGTCACTGACATTCCCAGCTCTGCATTTAGTCCTAATGACATTCCTAGTGTCTATTTTCTGCACAGTTAGACAGGCCTGTGGCAGAGCAGCGATGTCACACACTCCTGCTGGCTCCATTCTAAAGCCCTGATGATAACAGTGCCACCAGTCATCTAGATACACTCAGGTAATTGAACGCCCAAGGCTCTCTCTCTCGCCCTGTGAGCGTGCGGATCGGTGTGTGTGTGTGTGTGCGAGTGTGTGTGTTGAAGGGTATGTGTGTGTGTGCCCGCCCTTCAGACACATCTGAAGAAAGGAAGAGGTAAGCAACATGATGGATGAGGGGAAAATATGATGACTTTGGTCTTGGAGTTTTACATGTAATAGGCTTTTGGTGTGTGTGTGTGTGTGTGCGTGTACGCCCATGGGTAGTTGTGTGCATGTGTGTGTGTGTGTGTGTGTGTTGTGTGCATGCAAGTGAGTGATCATACAGGAAATTATAAAGATCTAGTGTATGAATATGTATGTGCACCACATTTACGATGCGTAAAACAGGTAGTGTCTCTCTGAATAATGCCATCCGTGCAAAGTGTGTAAAGTCATCAAATCCCAAATCATGTTTTATTTTCACTCAACCTTCGGCTGTCTTAGTCATGAATAAATGACAGATATCAGTTAGATGAGTATCTGGAGCGGCATTCATTAATCATTTCAGATTTTGGTGTCCCAGTGTGACACTTTAGATCACATCAGCATTTCCATAAACAAGTGGAGCAGGGAACACGTCCAAATGACGTGCTATAAACTATGGATGACAAACAGGAGTCGTAGGATTATGCAGGTGTGTTTACCGGTGACAAGGCTAGATAGAAACAAGGCACACATCGTCACAGAGGTGGGAGGTTACTACTGTCAAATCGGTGCAAACAAATAGTGCTGATGTTGCGAACGTCTCGAGCGAAACCGTGTCTGGGGAATGGGTGTGATTGTTGAAGTGTAGAAGTGTTTTGTATGTGTTCCTAATTAGAGCGGTTAATGCTAGACTAATAACTCGCCCAAATATCATGATGAATAGAAACACCAAACAAATGTCTGAATGCAAATACTATAATCTGCATGTGTTGAGTCACCCCTAACGCTAATCTCCTTAGAGACTGTGAGCTAACTGGGTAAAACACACATACATGCGCACACACACACTCACACACACACACCCACACATGGGCACGCACACACGTACACACACAATCGCTCTCTCTATTCATAATGAGAACTGTTAGATGAGCAGGTTTTAGCAGGTTTTGTTCAAAAGAGAGAAAGGGAGAGAGAGAGAGAGAGAGAGAGAGGGGGAGAGGGGGGGGGGAGAGAGAGAGAGCGAGAGGGGGAGAAAGAGAGAGAGAGGGGGGGGAGAAAGATTGTGTGTTTGCTAATCAATAGCGTGGAAGAAGCTGTTATCTCTGCTCATTCCACTCAGTGATAAATTTGGGAGAATGTTCTCTTTCATAGCATACAGTATACAACTAGAATGTCTGCCTTTGTGCTGCTGACTAGTGTGTGTGTGTATTTGGTGTGTACTGCATGTGCATGTGTGTAGTATGTGTTTAGCGTGCTTGTAGCTCTGTAGCATTATGGCCTGAGGGTAAACAGACTAACTGGCGCTCAAATGCTTGCTGTGTTGAATACATATAAACCATCACATTTACACACAGTCAACTCTCTCTCTCACTGAAGTGGGAGTGTTGGGTGTATGGACTGAGTTTGTTTCCTTATCTGGTTTCTCTTCACTGGATTACTTTTTTTCTGCACCTTTCTGTGCTTGGAGTATGATATACTGTAAAGGAAGTGTGGTTGGTGTGTGACCATGGAGTTTCTCCTCAGGGAAAAGAGGGGAGTACATGTTCCATCGGGGTTGGCTTTAGGTGTGTACCTGACGCTCTTTCCACTGTGGAAGACGTGTCAGTGGTAGGAGGGAAAATATATGAGTTAATTGCCTCAGCTCCACGATAAGAAAGACTGTGGTAGAGTTGTGGAGCGCCAAAGGTCTTTTGAATGTTTTAATGGGAGAATGGCCAGTGGGTAAATGAGGTGTAGCCTAGCTGTTGCGATCTCTACCATCTCTTCTCTCCCGAGACTAAAGTCACTGTTTCAAATGAGACATAACGCTTGCAGAGTAAGCTTAGTAGGCCATCGTGAAGTCGGCACATGCAGATCCCACTGGAGCGTAGAAAGAAGATGCGTCAGCACATTAAGTTGTTTAGGGGACAGACATTTATGGTGTAGTCTTCTTCTGATTTCAAAATGGGTCAAGATAGTAGGTCACTACTACCAGCTTGCGTTGTTTTGACTTGATGAGAAGAGGGTTGAGCTGGTAAACTTTATACAATCAATAGATGTCCATGTTTTTTTTTCAATGGCTTGTATTTGACGGGTTTGACTACCAATTTCTCTCTGCTGTTTCGGTTTCTTTATTTTACATTTTTTCTCTCTCCCTCTATAAGACCTTTAAGTGCTCTATACAGACACATGCAGAATGTTTGTTTTTCAAAAATAAAACCACTTCCTTAGTATTTGTCTGTAATATGTTGTGTGTGTATGTGTGTGTAGACTCTGTGTGTGTGTGACTCATGCTAGAGGAGGTAGAGGTGTGTGAAGTGTAGACCCCGGTGGTTCACTTTTCTACCCAGAGTCCTCGGGGGCTGAATCAGAAGACGACTAGTGTCATGTCTGCAAGGCATCGTGGGTTGATGAGTTCTCTATATGATCAGAGCAGAAGGCGGGATGCTGAAAGATATCCCCCTTATGGCCATGTGTGATGGTATGTGTGTGTGTGTGAGAGAGATAGAGAGAGTGTGTGTGTGTGTGTGTGTGTGAGTGCGTGAAAGCGAGAGAGAGATCATTTTACAACTGCAGTGTGATTGGATACAGGTGCAACATCTTATTCCCAAATCAATCTAGCTCGTTAGCTCATTTGGTGCATGAAAGATGTGAGGGTGTGGAGTTGTGAGATGTCGTTTATGTATGTGTGCCAAAACAGTAAATAATCTTTGTCTAAATAAAGTCCTCCAAATGGGACTGATCTGTACTGCTCGTCTCTCTCTGACAATGCACCTGGCTCAGTCTCAAACGAAAGCCTTACTCTGTATTTGGCCTTGGATTTAGAAACTGCGTTTCTCCCTCTGTCTTTATTTTCTCTCCATCTGTCTCTGCCTCCCCTCCATCTCTCTCTCTATTTTTCTCTCTCTGTTTCTCTCTCTGTTTCTCTCTCCCGCTCCCTCTACAAGTCTGTCTCTCTAGCTCCCCGCCCCTCTCTCTCTCTCTCTCTCTCTCTCTCTCTCTCTCTCTCTCTCCCTCTCTTCCTCCCTTTCTATCTCTATCTCTCTCTCCCTCTCCGTGCTGGGCAGGGTAAGAGAATAACTCTCCCCTCTCAGAGAAGTGAACAGTTTGATCTTCAAAAAGTGAGATCTGGATAGCCTGCCTCGCTGTGCTTTAGGGACGTGTGTGTCTGTGTGTGTGAGTATGTGTGTACTAACCTTGTGTGTGTGTGTGTGTCTGTGCGTGCGTGCCTGAGCTGTATATGTGTGGGTGGTGTTTCCATGTGATGAAGAGAAAAGGGAACATTCACACAGGGCTTCAAAGTGCAGGTGAGAGCAGTCACGGCAGCACCAGATCTGGGGGAACAGGATCCCAGGGAAGCGGATCTCGCCTGGCAGACGAGACGCTCCACAACACCCCTATCTGCCCCAGCCAAAACGACTCCTGAAACGCCACTAAAAGACACTCGACCGACACATTGGAGAGGTGGGGTGGGGAAGGGGTGGCAGGTATGGTGGTGTGGCGGCATGTCACCAAGTGTCTCAAGTTCCCATCAGAGGAATGTGGAGTT
>CAEFZP010000290.1:30000-32500 GCA_903064625.1 Mallotus villosus
AACGTCTATCTATCCATCCATGCTATAGGCTTCACGAGTCAAATATTCATTAGCTCTGATTAGGAAATTCATATTTTAGATGTGACTGTGTCTCTTTCCTCTCACCTCATTAACTGACTTTCTTCACAGACGTTTCCCCAGGATCCCATGACAGACTGACGGCAGAAGTTTCTGGAAGAAGGTGCAAAATGTACCAAATATGTGTTTGCATGGAAGTGTTTGTTCCCATTGCGAAGACTATTCCCATTTGGGTGTTTTTTTCGAGAATCAGGGTGCGATGCGAGGGATTTGACAACTTAATAATGAGGTCCTTGTAGGCCTGGGAATGATCTTTTGGACAAATGAAATCCTTGAGAGATGCATGTTGGGAAGCTTGGGGTCTGGAGGGGGCCCCCCCTGTTTGCCCCCCTGCCTGGCAGTGATGAAATAGACCAGGGGTGCCTGTGGCTATTGAGCGAGACGTGTTGTGTTTGTGGGTTTATGGGGGGGACATGATGGAGCATGGGAACCTGCTCTCTCTGAGATGCTCCATTTGGACGGCTGGACACGACAGAAGCAGTTCCATCGTACCGCCCGGGACCACCATTCACAATGCTCTGCTCAGTGTCTTCTCAAGGGCCAGGACTCAGGGCCTCGAGGGGTTCTGGACCCCAGCGCAGACCTCCATGGAGGGCTGGGAGACGAGGCCAGAAGAAACACGGTCAGAATACAGACCCTCGTACACGGAGTGCAGCTCCTACAGTGATGGTACTCATGAACGTGAGTGAAAATGTGTTTACGGAGTTGTTTGAAAAGCAACTCTATACATCAAATACAACACAAAAATTGTGTGTACGACTGTGTCAATCAGCCTCTGTGCAAGCGTCCTCTCTTTAGTCCCACAAAGTCAACATCATGGGATGTGGAACGTGGTAAGGATCTGCAAACACATACTTGGCCGCAAAGATAGTATGGATTATTTTCAAGGGATCTATGGTCTGTTTGTGAACCAATAGTAACAGTGTGTATACATTATGTTGGTGAAAAAAACAATAACGGCTTTTTTAATTTCTTAATGATTTCAAACATTCGTTAATGAACAAATCCTCACATAGGGGAAATTAGAAAGTAAAAGGAAAGAAGGCCAAGATATGTCATCTAACACGATTTTCTTTGTGAATAAACCAACAATATGAGGCATTACTTCAATTAAGCCTTCTTTTGGGATTGGCTGGTTCGCAATCCATTAAGCAATATGCAAATGGTTTGTGTTTGTTTGGGGAGATGGGGGTCGGATGGAGAGATGGGGGAGGAGAGGAGGGGGAGAGGGGAGAATAGAGGAGAATGTGGCATAATTGGCCAGTCTGCCTAGCTCTATCGACTTAATGAGGCGCAGACACACACTCACACACATACAGGGCCAGACACACACACACACACACACACACACACAAGTGCGCTCACTCATGCTTACACAAACACACATACAAGCACACACACAATTGCACTCTGCCTGAACTGCAAAGGTAAAATGTATTTTGTGTTTGGGTATCAATTTATGGGGGTAAACATTCATAAAGTTGATTCAATGGAGTTGAGTTCTCTTGGGAGACATCATTTGAAATGAGTTATCTGCTGGCACCGTTAAATATCTGTGCTATGATCAAACGAAACAGACGTCCATAATAAAGTAGACTGTTGCCCGTACTATTGGGACTAAAAACTATTTTACTGTTGTCACTGTGTAATGTGTGTGTGTGTGTTTGTCTGTTTGCATTTGTACGTGTACTGAAATGTCAGTGCCTCTGTGTGTGGAATTGCATGTATAATTGCTTGTGTATGTCCAGTATACGTGTGTGTGTGAGTGTCTGGGTTTGTGTCTGTTCTGAGAGAGAGAGTGTGCATAAGTGTGTATGTGTGTGTGTGTGTATGTATGTGTGTGTGTATATGTGTGTGTGTGGGGGGGGGACTGTGTGTGTGTATGTGTGTGTATGTGGGACTGTGTGTGTGTGTGGCGGACTGTGTGTGTGTGTGGGGGCCTGTGCCTGGTAATGAGCTGATCTGGGCGCAGGGTGCCGCCCGCCAGAGGCTCCGAGGAGAGACTGTGCTCTCTCAGGCTGAACCATGGCACTGCTCTCTCCTCCACAGCGCTAAATGACTTTCTGCTCAGGGACTTAGCCCAAACCACCCAGATTATATAAGAGAGTGAGAGAGAGAGAAGAGAGGAGAGCTGCAGAACAGCATGTTGGGTTCCTCTGAGGTCCTCCGGTCTGCGAGGCCGACAGGTGCTCCAAGCCCCTGCGCGACCCCGCGCTACGAATCCAATCGCCCATTTGATGCTCGGGACCGACCTTGATCATCGGACGACAGCAACTCATAAGTCCGATCGGGAGCGCTTGTTTTGATGTGAGCGCTCTGTGATCCTTTTCATGGAGGATTACGAGCGACTGGTCCCCGGTGTAACTAGTTCAGTTAAGTCCTGTCATCATTAGTTGAAAAGCCATACCCATTCCCACAGCTC
>CAEFZP010000290.1:35000-45000 GCA_903064625.1 Mallotus villosus
GCCTCCACTGCCCCACCAACCACCCCCGCCTCTCCAACACATCAGCCTCTCCAGCCTCTCCAACACTTCAGCCTCCTCAGCCTCCACATCCTTTCCAGTCTCCACTGTTTTTCAAGAAAATGAAACACTCAGCTGCCCCAGCCTCCACACCATTCTATCTGTGGACGGATTCATATTTGTTTACATAGTAACACATTTTCAAGCCATCTTGTGTGCTCGGGATTACCAGTAGAGTTTCTCAAGGTTAGTTATGTGTTAGGTCTGCTATGTTTGAGTTGGCATTGACATTGACATTTTCCCCCTGTCTGACTGCAGGCTAAGGTGCAATACTGATCTCTAGTGGTCAAGCAGTAGAACTGTTTGTGAACTTGCTTGAGTTGACCACCGTTACTGGTTAACACAGTTGAGGGCGCTATTCTCTTTATCCAGATCCCTCTGCAATGTTAACCTATGAATGTATTTATGTTGTGCTAGTGTTGCTGTATGGGTATATGTGGGTGGGTGTTTGTGTCTGTGTATTGAAGAGGGGAAATATGGTTCCTCTGTGACATCAAATTGATTTAATCAAATCTGCACAAGCCCAGCTGTCTAATTTCAAGTGTTTCTCAATTATCTTAATGTGATTGGCTCCCTACAGCCAGTTGAAACAGTAATACTGATTAGAACATTATAAGCTGCTGAGCACACACACACACACACACACACACACACACACACACACACACACAACACACACACGCACACACACACACACACACACTGACACACTGCTGCTTCCGACCGAGTGACTGATGGCTGAACGCGTCGTGACGAAAGCGGGCCGAGGGGGCTAGAAGAGAGACAAACCCCACGAGAGGAAGACGGGGAGAGGGATAGAGGGACGGAAGGATGGAGCGAGCGAGCGAGTGATGAAGGATCAAAAGACCGACGGAGGGAGAGAGCGCGCGGGGGCCCCCCCCGGCGGAGTGCCGAGGGGCCGGCAGACGTTCCACTGTCGTCAGCCCGCCGAGAGAGCTGGGGAAACGGCAGGGCACATCTGCTGCTAACGACTTGCTGACAGAGGTGAGGGGGGATGCTTAAACACACATCGCTAGCTGTGTGTCTGGGGGGGGACGCCGATAAAAACAGGGGAGACAGATCGATAGATCACGTCTTCGTGCTCTGTAGCCACCTACGTTCCTACAGGGCTTGGAGGGGGTCTTCTATCCCCTACCCGCCCTCTCTTTACCGGGTGTAACTGCGTGATGAGTGGACCGCAGGCAGGGGCCCCTGGATGAACAGCTCCAGAGGTGGCCCCCCGCGGGGCCCAGGCCGAGGGTGTGATCTCAGCTCAGACAGGGCAGAGAGCCAGGGACAGGACAACACCGGGGTGAACAAGATGTAGACCTGGAGTGGCGCACGGCCTTCTGCAGAACATTAAACCTTTGTGCGTGTGTTTGCGCGTGTGTGTGTGTATGTGTGTGTCATACAGCCAGTCTGCTGTCATCATGGGAGCCTAGTGACTAACGAGAGGAAGAGGAGACCGGCAGGGTTCAAGGACGGGGAGGTTGTTGCTCTCGTGTGTTTCCCCCTCGACGCTCTGTGGAGACCGGGTGAGACGATCCCCTTGTGTCACGGTACAGACATCCCTCTCCTCCACCATCTCCATCCTTAACCCTTTCCACCCTTGAGTTTGGTGAGGTAAAGTACATGATGAAACGTTGACACGGAGAGTTGAGACTTCACTCTCCTCTCCTCTCCTCTCCTCTCCTCTCCTCTCCTCTCCTCTCCTCTCCTCTCCTCTCCTCTCCTCTCCTCTCCTCTCCTCTCCTCTCCTCTCCTCTCCTCTCCTCTCCTCTCCTCTCCTCTCCTCTCCTCTCCCCTCCCCTCCCCTCCCCTCCTCTTCTCTCCTCTTCTCTTCTCTCCTCTCCTCTCCTCTCCTTCTCCTCTCCTCTCCTCTCCTCTCCTCTCCTTTCCTCTCCTCTCCCTCTCCTCTCTCTCCTCTCCTCTCCTCTCTGAAACTATATATAATGCTTGTCTGTCCTTGTTTGTTTCTATTACTGACTGCGACACCTGTTTTTGCTTCTTCATAAATGATTCTGTCTCGTTGAGAGCGCTCTCATTTGGAGAGCACTGTTTAGGATTGTTGTTGTAACTGACATGTCACTCAAGCTTCAGCTCTTGTAATGCATACCATAAGCGTCAGAGGAAATCAGACATTGTGCTACTTAAAAAACTGTTGAAAGCCAATTAATGACACTTCAATATGTGTGCAACCGTGCATTTGATTATGTTTATATGGGTTGTTTCTGAACATTCTTGGGTGGGCGTCAATGGAGACTGTCTGTGTGGGAGAGATCTTCAGTTGATAAGCAGTATTCTAGTAGCTTTTATAGCTACGTCATTGACCTCATAATGGGATCCCAGTCACTGCTTTCAATTTCACAGTCAATGTCTTCCATGTGGTGGAGTATAATTGGGTCTTCTTAAGGGAAGTGTGTGTGTTGTCATGTGTTTGTGTGTGCGAGTTAAGCATCCTGCTGTTTCACTGTTCGAGAGAGTTTTTTTAGAACACTTTAACGCCTCTGGCGTCAGTCGTCACACACACACGCGCACGCACGCACGCACACACACACACCCACTCCTGATGAAGACCCGTTTTTTACGATCACCTTAAACAAACATCACTGGCTTCATTATCAGAAACAGGCACCGAGCGACACAGACCCATCTGGAATTGAAACAGGCTGGGCTGTGGTTACTTTGCAACGCTACCAAGAAAGTGTTTGTGCTCCACGGACCTCCCCAGCCTGAACGGTGCTAACCATGAGGACGAATGCTACGAAAGCTGACTGCAATTTCTCGACAATAAACAATGACGTCCGTTATCCCCATGAGAAGATCTAGTAACACAGATCTAATAACACAATCATGGGCGTGCTCCATCCATGACACAGCACCAGCGACGTGTATTCTGCCTGGGTGTTTAGGAAAATGGCAGAGTCACTCGACAGGGGAAAACGCCAATTCTTCACCTCCGATTCGAGTCGTTTAATCTCAGGATTCTTCCTCGATAAAGCCACGCTCAACAGTCACCTGAAAAACACGACATGCCGGACTTTGAACTTCTGCTTTTACATTGTTGTCGTCGTTTGTCGTCGTTTGTGGAGCGGTATGTGTATCGCACTTCCCTTCTAATTAAGCCCCCCTCTCCTCTCCTCTCCTCTACTGTCCTGTCCACTCCTGCCCTCCCCTCTCCTCCCCTCTCCTGTCCTCTCTTCTCTTCTCCTCTCCTGTGTTCTCAATGCATATCCTCAAACAGAAGGTTTGTGTCAGGGTTACGGACATACTTTAAACAGACGAGTCAAAGCTGGCCTCGAACATGAAACCACTCAACACTGATGCGACTGACCTCCCTGGGTAACAGGTCCTATCTCCTCTAAAGGACATGGAGGAGCGCTGGCCTGGTCGAGCCAAGAATCGGACGAGGGATGACTTGACCCACTTCTTGAAACGCAGGACTTGGTAGATTGGTCCAGTTTGGGAATAATGAAGTGGGGTCTACTGGTTGGTTGATGATGAGGTCATCCAGAAGGTCACTGATCTACATTAGTTTAATGCTGTCCGGTATTTACATTAACATGAAGGAATGCATCCATGTTTAAGTTCAGTGCAAGCTATGTGGATGTAATGTATACACACTGGTCAGACAGATGGCCAGGTGGCTGAATTTATAGAACAGGGAAAAGGGGCCTTTTGAAGTTATTACTTGCTTTGGCATATTACCCTACAGCGAGGGCTTTACATGGGAAACACAAAGACTTGTTCGCACTGTGCTTCCACCGATAGAATGGTGTAACCTCCCAATCTATGCAATGAAAGCGATTCCCATCGCATGTTTGGAGCCTAATTAGTTTCTCTCCAGACCGTATGGTCAGTGGGGCTCCAGTTTCAGCGCCATGATGGAGGAGACCCTGCCTCATGTGGTGAGATGGCACATTAATAACTGCCACCACACTCGACCATTAGATAGGCCCGAGTGACTGTGAGAGAGTGAGAGAGAGACATTGAGAGAAAGGGAGAAAGGGAGAGGGGAGAGAGGGAGAGAGGGAGAGAGGGAGAGAGGGAGAGGGAGAGGGAGAGGGAGAGGGAGAGGGAGAGGGAGAGGGAGAGGGGTAGAGGGAGAGGGAGAGGGAGAGTGAGAGGGATGAGGGAGAGTGAGAGGGAGAGGGTCGAGGGTGAGCTGGGAGAGGGAGCGGGAGAGGGTCGAGATGCGAGCGAGGGAGCTGTGAGAGCGGTCGAGGGATCAGGGAGAGTGACGAGGGAGCGTGGTGTTTGTGTGTTGTGTGTGTGTGTGTGTGTGTGTGTGTGAGACAGGGAGAAGGAGAACTGGTTAAAGAAGAAGGAGAGAGAACCATGTTTTATAGGGGACTTTCCTTAATTCAGCTGAATTGGTATGTGAAACAGGTGTGAGGTTTCAAGCTTCATGTGCACGGTCAGAAAAGGTCAAATGTATTCATAATCATTTCCAGAGTGGTGTGTGTGCAGGCAGGAAGCTAATCAAATGAAATACACCCCGTTCATGTTAATGTGATTTATAACCGCCGCGTGGCCAAAGGCTGATCTGCCTCGCTCGTCTTTCCCTCTCTCTTTCTCTCTCTGTGTCCGTGGGCTGCAGGAACACATCATCTTCATCTCGGACAAATGAGCTGTGTCACCCAAACCAGGAAGTGTTGGTTTCCTGTTTGCTGAGATTGGCCTGCCTTCCCCTGTTGACCCCTGGGAATCGGAGGAGGTACGGGAGTTGCAGTGCTCTGCTCTCTCCTCGGGAAGAGGAATGGAGGGAACCCGCGGCCTCTCGCTGGTGTAAGATAAGTAACCAAGAACAATGCCACGGTCAACAGCCAGAGCAGACATGAGGTAATAGCGTCTGCTTTATATGTTCTCATCAGATGAACCAGCCAGAGCCAGAGTCAACACGCAACTGGTTCTTATCGTGCGCTCCTCTGGGGAGGCCTCCAGGAATGTTGTGGCTGTGCCGGATGCATTCGTGATGTCGCAATCAGGCTCCTTTGTTGTGTCTGAGCACGTGCGCACGTTCCGTGCAACACCGGTGAGTCACCTGCGACGTGCCCGAGCGCGCGAGCCGTGGCTGAGCTCCGTTTCCCGCCATCGTGTCAAACGGTGACCTAAAGGCTGGCCTACACGTCGTCCGAGGAGCACGCGGAGTCGATGAAACGAGCGATGGAATCGCGTCCCTCTCTCCCTCTCTCTGCCTGCCTGTCACCCTCCAGCGCCGAGGCCAAGTCGTAACCCCGACCACGAAGAGGTCACGCAGCAATCGTTACCACACCCCCCCCAGCAACGGGAGGTCGTCTAACAATTGTGACCTTAGCAACAAAGGTCAAGTCAGCCATAATGAGGCTCCTATTCGTCTGGCGGAGTCAGGAGTTCAGCCTGTCCGAACAAGCTCGGATTGCGAGGGTGACGTTGCAATATGGGGCAACCCACTCCCTTGACAGGACTGTGTGTGACTGTGTTCTCTCACAGGGAGAGGAGAGCACCGATTGTTCTGCACTTCTGCACAGCTCCTCGGCTGCCGCGGGGACGGACGCGCAGACGGCCAGACAAACAGACAGATCCACGCACGCAGACGCACACGCCCCCCTCGCTCACACACACATACGCCGGCCCATCACGCACAGGCACCCGCCGTTTTTTGATTGATGACCGCCCTAAGGCTGTCTCTCTTTTCTTGGACTTCCTCTCGTGGAAGGAGCGCTTCCTGTGAGGAGCGCTGCCGTCTGTGATGTGATTAACTCCGGAGCGAGGTCATGAGTCACGGCCAGGGGACTTCAAACGGACGGTGCCGAGACTACAGCCCCCAGGTGGCCTGGGTTAGAGGGCTGGGGGCCTGCGGCCCGGAGGATGGGAGAGTCGGGGGAGCTGATGGGCCGGGTCACAGCGGGGCTGTTGGAGGAGGAGGGCGGACGGCGAGGAGAAGAAGGGAGGGGAGCAGGTCAGAGGAGGGCAGAGGAGGAGGTGAGGAGGAGGAGGGAGGGGAGCAGGTCAGAGGAGGGCAGAGGAGGAGGAGGAGGGAGGGGAGCAGGTCAGAGGAGGGCAGAGGAGGAGGTGAGGAGGAGGAGGGAGGGGAGCAGGTCAGAGGAGGGCAGAGGAGGAGGTGAGGAGGAGGAGGGAGGGGAGCAGGTCAGAGGAGGGCAGAGGAGGAGGTGAGGAGGAGGAGGGAGGGGAGCAGGTCAGAGGAGGGCAGAGGAGGAGGTGAGGAGGAGGAGGGAGGGGAGCAGGTCAGAGGAGGGCAGAGGAGGAGGTGAGGAGGAGGAGGGAGGGGAGCAGGTCAGAGGGGTAGAGGAGGAGGTGAGGAGGAGGAGGGAGGGGAGCAGGTCAGAGGAGGGCAGAGGAGGAGGTGGGGAGGAGGGAGGGGAGCAGGTCAGAGGAGGGCAGAGGAGGAGGTGAGGAGGAGGAGGGAGGGGAGCAGGTCAGAGGAGGGCAGAGGAGGAGGTGAGGAGGAGAGGGAGGGGAGCAGGTCAGAGGAGGGCAGAGGAGGAGGTGAGGAGGAGGAGGGAGGGGAGCAGGTCAGAGGAGGGCAGAGGAGGAGGTGAGGAGGAGGAGGGAGGGGAGCAGGTCAGAGGAGGGCAGAGGAGGAGGTGAGGAGGAGGAGGGAGGGGAGCAGGTCAGAGGAGGGCAGAGGAGGAGGAGGAGGGAGGGGAGCAGGTCAGAGGAGGGCAGAGGAGGAGGTGAGGAGGAGGAGGGAGGGGAGCAGGTCAGAGGAGGGCAGAGGAGGAGATGAGGGGATATGAGAGAAAGTGTGGGGGGAGAGTGTGGGAGGTGGAGAGAAGAGGGCAGAGGAGCAGAGAGGAGGGGGAGAAGTGGATCGTGGGAGACGGATGGTTTGTGTTCTGCAATGCCGATGGTGTAAATAGGATCTTGGGTAAATACATTGATCCTAATGTAATATAAATGTATTCGATTCAACAGACAGATAAAGACATGCCTAATTAAAGCACACTGAATCTCAACAAGGCCAAGGCCTCACTCAAACAAACACACTTGGAGACTTTGTATCTATGTCTAAATATGCGCCTCTCTCTGTCTCCCTCACTCTGTCTCTCTCTGTCGCTCTCTATGTCTAGATGCTGTACACTCTCAAATGACCTCTAGCTCACTAATTGAATTTCTCCTGCTAACAACCAGATGGTATTGGTTTCTATTTCACTACACACACTTGGATGTAATGAGCGATCCCTAATAAAAGAAACGACTTCTTAGATTTATAACCAGCTCCCTCCAATGATCCTAATGAATGACCCTGTGGTAAAAATACAAAAAAACGTTAGAAATATACTACACGCTCACACAGACGGGACTAATGACCAGTCCTGGAGATGAAAAGCAGATACTGAGTTTCATTTCCTCAACTTTACCACCATCCCTCTCCCTCTCCCCTCCCTCCTGTCCAGGTTCACGGTACCCTGGCCTGATTATGGGTGTCAAAGAGTCAGGCTCGCTCACACTTCCCAGGTGGCCACAGCCTCAGCAACAGCTTATGAGAGCTGCGTTCACCACACCAAGGTCCACAGCAATGTTACGCGGTGTTAACCGGTGAGCCTGCTCACATACCCGTTCAAACAGTCCAAACTACAACACTTCACGCATCACGCAAACCCCCTCGACCAATCATGTCGAGACCTTGCGCACGCGAGGCTTTCACTTCTATCTAGTTCATGGACTTAGTTTCAGTCATCATTTTCCTTGAGCAGTATCACAGTCTAAAAAACAGTTTATGCAACCTGCCGCGAGCGATGTCGTGTACAACATTACACAATGAGGTGTCACAGACACGTGGAGGGAAGCGAGGAGAGAGTGGTGCGTACCCCGTTCCAGGGGCTCGTCCTCAGAGACGCGTCGTCGCCGAGCTGCCAGCGACGCGCAGGACACCCACCGCAGAAACAGACACGCTGCCAGCAGGAGGGACAAGTGGGTCACAAACGTCATCGCTCTGCTCCGCTAGCTGTCCCGGTGGGTCCAGAAACAGGCCAGAACCAGCCCCAGTCCCAGCCACCGGCTCCGCTAACCCCCTTCCAGCCCACTTCCCCCTCACAGAGGCCTATTGTACCAGTCATCCCTCGCTCCCCCCGAACGGACGGCTGGAGCTGGGTCCTGCCAGTTCACACAGGGGGCTTATTATGTCCTAATGGAGGGAAAGGTGTTTTTATGGCTGTGTCTGCCCCTGTCACAGTCAGGTACACGCACACACACACACACACACACTTAATTACCCCGCATATTTCCCACCTCACTGACCCCCAGCAGGACTTTTACACATTTTTACCCAGCCCTCCATCCATTCATCGATTCTGCTCTTTCACTCTACTGTACAAGGTGGGCCTGGTTTAATGTTTTTATGGAAACTCATAACTACCTCAAATTGTCTCCAATTAGTCCTAATTGTTCACTCACAGAAGGTTTATGTGGCGGTGTTGGATGTCAAACCAACGATTGTGTTGGTATGGAATGGAGGGTTTTATATAATGGTGTTGGCCCTGCTGCAATATGCTCCCGTGTGGTTAATAGGATAGTGCTCCCTTGTATTCCTGGTTGTGTGAAAGGCGAAAAAATACTGATTCATGGCTTCTTGCAGAGTCTCAGAGGCCTTCAGAGCCAGCACCAGAGTCCAGCACCAGTCCAGAGTCCAGCACCAGAGTCCAGTACCAGAGTCCAGCACCAGTCCAGAGTCCAGTACCAGAGTCCAGCACCAGTCCAGAGTCCAGCACCAGAGTCCAGTACCAGAGTCCAGCACCAGTCCAGAGTCCAGTACCAGAGTCCAGCACCACTCCAGAGTCCAGAACCAGAGTCCAGTACCAGAGTCCAGAGTCCAGCACCAGAGTCCAGCACCAGAGTCCAGAACCAGAGTCCAGCACCAGAGTCCAGTACCAGAGTCCAGTACCAGAGTCCAGAACCAGAGTCCAGCACCAGTCCAGAGTCCAGCACCAGAGTCCAGCACCAGAGTCCAGCACCAGTCCAGAGTCCAGCACCAGAGTCCAGAGTCCAGCACCAGAGTCCAGCACCAGAGTCCAGCACCAGAGTCCAGAACCAGAGTCCAGCACCAGTCCAGAGTCCAGCACCAGAGTCCAGCACCAGAGTCCAGTACCAGAGTCCAGAGTCCAGCACCAGAGTCCAGAGTCCAGCACCAGAGTCCAGCACCAGAGTCCAGTACCAGAGTCCAGCACCAGTCCAGAGTCCAGCACCAGAGTCCAGCAACAGAGTCCAGCACCAGAGTCCAGCACCAGAGTCCAGAACCAGTCCAGAGTCCAGAACCAGAGTCCAGAGTCCAGCACCAGAGTCCAGCAACAGAGTCCAGCACCAGAGTCCAGCACCAGAGTCCAGAACCAGAGTCCAGAACCAGAGTCCAGAACCAGAGTCCAGAGTCCAGCACCAGAGTCCAGCACCAGAGTCCAGTACCAGAGTCCAGCACCAGAGTCCAGAGTCCAGCACCAGAGTCCAGCACCAGAGTCCAGAACCAGAGTCCAGCACCAGAGTCCAGCACCAGAGTCCAGCACCATAGTCCAGTACCAGAGTCCAGAGTCCAGTACCAGAGTCCAGAGTCCAGCACCAGAGTCCAGAGTCCAGCACCAGAGTCCAGAGTCCAGTACCAGAGTCCAGCACCAGATATAAACACACCAGAGCCTGGTGGAGAGGGTACACACACACCAGAGTCAGGGAGGAGCAGGCTTCTGGGACGGCAGACACCTGGTAAAGAGCACAATGCAAACCACTATTCTCGAAACACGGGTGGGTGTTGCCTGTGTGAGATTGTGAAGGCAAGCTGATTACAATAGCATAAGCTGCACAGTTTAGAACGTATTCCACACTGTAATCAGATCACTGAGACTGTAAGCCAAGCTTGACCACATGGTGGTCTCCCTGGTGGTGGTGGAGGGGTGGCAGGTCAGGAAATGAAGAGACATGGAGCATGTTGACACCTGGAATTATCTAAACCTCC
>CAEFZP010000290.1:47500-84056 GCA_903064625.1 Mallotus villosus
TGTGTGTGTGTGTGTGTGTGTGTGTGTGTGGTGTGTGTGTGTGTGTTCTTTCCAGACAGGCAGCAGCCTGACAGGCAGCTGGCTGAGATTACAGTACGGTTACATTCTGCTGAATTTGCAGTGTGTCCTCCACATCTGGGCATGTCAGTGCTAGATAATAGTCCCTGCATTCCCCTTGACCATCCTTCTCTCTCTTTCCATCGCTCCATGGTTCTGTCTTCCCTCCTTCCCTTCTCGTCTCCTCTGTAAACTGAGAAATGAGAAGTTAAAGAGATAATGATATTGATATTGGCAGCTGCACTAGGAACCAGCGTGATGATGAACTGCAGACATACGTGTGGTTTTTCTAGTTATTTCGTCGGCAATGTCTCACTCATTTGACAGCAGACTTAACGATGCATAGCTATGTTTGCACGGTGCAATAGCTGCAAAGAGTTGAAGTATTGGGGTTTTAAGACTGTTTCTTTACTTTAATTATTCGTGTGTTCCCCTCTTACCTCTCTCCTCTTTTCTCCATCTCTCCATCTCTCTATTCAGTTTCTCGCTCTCTTTTTCTCTCTTGTTCTCTCTCTCTCTCTGTCTCTCTCTCTCTCATATAGCTCCAGGCTTCCTTTCACCAAACCTATCCCACCTGTTTCCAATTGAAGTTATGTTCCAGATGAGGATGTTCGGTCTCAAGCACACAGCTGCACGTTCGGCTGAAAACAAACAAATAGTACCATGCTCAGACACTTGCCCACCACTAACAATCCAAACACAAAAACAAACAGAGGATAGAAGGAGGTAAAGCTTCCCTCTCTCTCTCTTTCTCTCTCTCTCTTTCTCTCTTGCTCTCTCCCTCTCTCTCTCTCTATCCCTCTCTCTCTTTCTATGATTGCATGTTATTCTTAATGGGGCTGTGTGTTTAGTGTTTACCTTTGGCTCCCTGGCTCTGTGAAGTCTGAACACTTGTTTATTTATTCTCTCTACAGTCAGTCGCGTGTCCCAATCTGGGTTCAGAGACTGTACAGTGTGTGTGTGTGTGTGTGTGTGTGTGTGTGTGCGTGTGTGTATGAAGCGTGTACATCATTTGAAATGTGTGTATACATGTGTAACTGAGCATATGCAAACAGTACTGTCTGCAGAGCATGCGGCAGTGATTGTAGCACAGTGGTGTCTGTGTGTCTGAGAGCTCACACTGTGAGAAGGCCCCTCAAGACAGGATTCAGGTTGTGCCTGAGGGGTCCTGGCACCGCGGGGGGAATGCTGTGCAACGTTAGCCACGTTAGCTCCATCATCCATCCTGTCTTCACCATCCACACAGAGACGACGCCAGGAAGTGGGTTGTCATCCGTTTCACTGGCGGTCATATAGTTTCATTGTGCTTACTGACAGCACTTCCATTGTACATTAAAGAGTTTTACAATCACTTGTCCAGGGGCGTTAGGCCTAGAGTGGATCGGCCATAAACGCCTCTCATCTGGGCTCCACGACCAAACACAATAGTGTCTGTGTGTCTGAACACAGACCACGTCAGGGCAACACTGGTAGACCCACAAGCTGCAGCCAACGATGAAGGCAAACATGCAGGGAAATGTGCATGTACAGTTTGAGTGCTGTACATTTAAAGTTCAATTATTGTCCAATTGTGCAATTTATCCGTAAATTTGATGCAACTTGTCATTACATGATAATAGTAAATGGGATTTTACCTTTTAAGGACAAACGCACGAGATCTCTACAGCCCCGCCAAAATAGTGTCACAGCTGACCAATCTAACGAGGCAACTTGATTTCCATACTTCCAACTTACTGGGTGGCGTGTCCCTATTTGTACTGTATGTGTGTTTGTTTGTGTATGTGTATGTCACACAATACATCAGTACATTCTAGAAAGCTCTAGGGAGTTTCAACATTGGTAAGAGCGTTCGCAAACTCCATGACATGACTGGCTGGGACCTAATGATTGATTCTTATCCCTTATCATTAATATCTGATAATGATTGATAATTACTTCTACTTTGGCTGTATCAGGGTTCCATAACCTGGTGGCATTGTGCTCATCTAATAGTATGATTAGCTAATCAGCACAAGCCTGTTGACCCTGATGTGTGGGTATGTGTGTGAGTGTGTATCTGATGTGGGTGTGTGTGTGTGTGTGTGTATGCGCGCGTGTGTGTGGTAAGTGTTCCCCGGGTGACAAGAGCTGGCTGACTGCCTCCTCGCAATGTAGATCTGTCCATGATTGCTGGAGAGGCAGAAATTACTCACAGATTGCATTCTAATTCAGACGATGTGTGTGTGTGCGTTGGTGTGTGTTTGTATGCGTTGGTGTGTGTGCGCGTGGAGAGAGCAGAAAGCATGGGCTGAGAAAAACAGTTTCCGTTTCTAAACAATTGAGAAACGTTCCCTTACTAATGGAACATTACTGCCCAGGTCTATAACAGTCCACCTCCTACATTCAGCCTCCACATTATCACCTTCATCAATCAAACCTTTCCAAACCCCTTTGAACGACCAAAGCGTACTTTCCCCTGGTGTAGGGTCCAGAGCCCGGAACAGAACCGTGCCACGGGTGTCAGTCATGTAGGTTAATGTCGCTAGCACAAACTTATGATGTGCCGCCAATCTTATTGAGTCATGTACACCCAGTTCCACATGGAGCTGATCCACTGACAGAGACCAGATCTGGGTCTGTTGTACAGTCAAGTCCACATCTCTCTGGCTCTCTCTGCCTTGTGTTGCTTGCCCCCATCTTCTGGCTCCCCTCGTGTTTACGCCAGGGTAATAAAACAGGGCACAGCGGAGAGGATTCATAAACAGCTCTTTATGTAAGAACACGGGCAGTATGGGTGTACTGTGTATCAACAGTCAGACAACCACAGGTCTTCCACCTCCTCAGACCACCTCAGACGGAGGGAACACTTGGTCCTCTGGTCTCGAACTGAGAAGAGGTGGAAGAGGAATCGAAGACTAGGCTGTAATAGGTCTGTAGTTTGATTCATGCACACACTTTTTAAAACCAGAACTTGTCTCTGTCACTGGATTGAGCATGCTTTCGTGCCAAAACAGACCAATCACTTCAGATGTTACAGTAATATGTTGAGACGTGAACTAAATATTTGTACTTGTGTGCGTGTGTGCATGTGTGTGTGTGTGTGTATTAGCGTCCGCATCCAAAAGGTGTGCATTCATGCTGTCATGGATGAGTGGTCACGATTTGAGACCAAACACAGACACACTCCAGCCTGAGGTCCAGCCCATACTCCAGAGAGCCAAGTTGGTGTGTGTGTGTGCGTGTGCTAGGGTGTGTATGCATGCGTGTTGTCCATGAGGAAGTGTACACGCCCAGTCATATAACACTAACCTACCACACCTGCTTTTGACCAAGCCAAACTGCCAAAGTAGCCCACCCTGAATCAAGTTCACGTGGGGCTGAACGCTATCAAAACATGCTCCAGCACCTCCCATGTGTTCCCTGACTGCCCATGGATGTCTGTGTACAATATGTGTGCGTGTACGGTATGTGTGAGTCATAGTCCATCAGGACATCTGTAAGGAGCAAAGACTTACATCAAGAGAGCGTGATTCCCTGTAAATATGCCTCTGTGACCCCATCATACCTGTGTGTCTGCCAAAGGAGACCTGGCTCGGGAACTGACAGGCTTCCACCACTGACACACACAGAGAACGTGGAAGAATAATAAAAGAGGGAAAACAGACTGCCCAGCTGTATGGCCCCGGATATCAGTCAGTATCCTTTCCTGCCTTTTTCCAGACCTGAAACAATGTTTTGAACTGAATGCCGTGCGTGTGTGAATGTGTGTGTGTCTCTGTCAGAGACAATTGCGTGTGTGTGCAAGTCTTTCAGCGTGTCATGTCAACCAGCACCCACAACTCTGTTTTTTGGCAGGCCAGGGGGAGCACACCCTGCAGGGCCAGGACAGGGCAGGGAGAGGCCTGTCTGCTGTCTGTTAAGCAGGTTGTATGGTTATCTAAACAAGAGGTGTCAGTCGTGTTTGTATGGGCTACAGGTCAAGATAACCCACCCTGCTAGCTGTGAAGAAGTACCTCTGTCACAATCTATAACACTACCTTTATCATTTACAATTCATTTCAAATTAAATCATGATAATTAACAATAATGATCAATTATAAAGAATACATTTGCCTTTTTTATGCATGTTGAATATAGTGAAATATTGCATGATATAATGCAGTCAGAAAAAAAGCAATGTAGTCTAAATGGATTGTAAATCTTGAGTGATTTATTTGCTTCGGAGTTTGACCGCAGGCAGTTAATCCAGGAGAGTGACCTGGCGGTGGTACAAACGCCTTGGAGACTAGCCGGCTAACCCCTCCCCTCCGGTCGGAGCATAGCTCAGAGTTTATCGTCTCTCTTTCTCCCAGGGCAAGCGCCTCAGATCAGAATCATCCAACACACGCCAGTGCACGAAGAGTTCAGCATCACCGGCGGGGCTCTCTTCCGTGCGTCAAAGTGCTCTCTTAAGTGTAGCCTACGGTTAAGAGAGGGAGAAAAATATCACATCACATTTGTATTACTTTGAAGGTGCATTACTTTAGCGGTTTGGTTCCGCGCTTTATGAAGATAACAACTGGAAGGACACTGAAGAGACGTGTATCAATTTGATTTAAAGTTCTTACCAATCCTTCAAGAGAAGATAGCGCGTCAAGGTAAGCTGCCATAGAAAGTAAAATGGAAAAAAACTTTTTACCGTTTACTTAATCACACATAATCATAATATGTATTCTATAACAACACCTTCGTCTGTTCATCATTGGCAAAATCATTCAAAACGCGTTTATGAGAAAATAATGTGCTCTTCTAAAAGTATTTATTGGATACGGTTTAAATTCCTCACATTTCTCAATACAAAAACTGTAAATCTGAAGTCTTGTGATGATGAGGAAAATTCTAAATAATATTATTGTTAGTTGGACTTCAATATTTGAATATTATCCAAATATTTTACAGAGCTATGATGAAGATTTATGAAATGCAATTGTATAAGCTTGCGAATATTCACATCTTGGGATAAGATTAAGTGAACCTCCTATAATGACAGTGGATGACTAATTGATAACGTTTATAGATCATTTTCGTCCTTAAATGGCATACAATGTTGCCTGAACTGTAAGGTTCTCACAGCCTATAAAGATGGAATCTGAAGTTTTGATCTGGTGTGCAATTTATTGAAAAAATAATACGCCCAGGTTGACAAGGGGAGTACTTTATTTTCTCTGCCAAAAATGAGGTGAAGAAATGCAGTAGAGGAGGATACTATGTCAGTCTTATGACATCTTCTTCTGCCCTGTTAAATATTTTATGTCAACAGTGAAAACACTTAATAAATGAGCTATATCAAATGTTCTCTTTTTCCTTGCTTGTCACACATTCACCTATGGAAACTGGTAGAACTCTGCCTCTCAGTGTAGAGAGGAACGCAGGAGAAAGACTCAGTCATAAGTGACCACCCTGTCACTACCCTCCCTCCTTGCTGTTCACCTAATAGCCTGCAGCATACTGTTCCCACTTACTGACCTATTAAAGATTTACCTAGCACCCTACCAGGAAAGAGAGAGAGGGAGAGAGAGGGAGAGAGAGAGAGAGGAGAGAGAGAGAGAGAGAGAGAGAGAGAGAGGAGAGCAAGAGAGAGAGAGGAGAAAGGCACTATCGTACGCAGTTGTAAATTTGGTTTTCTCCCCACGTCCCTCTTTGGCGGCTCTCCAGTAGTTTCCGTCAGAGTGACATGGATAAATAAATGTGTAGCTAATTTCTGCCGTCTTGCCTTCAAAAGACAACAGAGAAAAAGCTCCTTTGATTGTGTTCTTTAAACACCATCCAATCATGAACTCGCCGATGTGGTGACACAGAGGATCCCAGTAACTAGTGTATGCACAGGCACACACCAGGTTAGGTTAGGGCAGGGCCACTGGCATAGCATTCTGCCAAAGGTAACCAGTAAATTATCAAATGGAAAGTTCTGTCTCTCCTCTCCCTGTTATTTACGGTTTCGTTCAGAAAGGAGTTTTAAGGCAGGGATTTGATTCTCTCCAAAATGCCCACGTTGATTTAGCGGCACTGTAGATCCATCAGGATGTGATCCTGCTCTGCTGTGTTTAGCATGGCCTTCGGCCCCATTCCTGAGGTGTGTGACCCCGGCATAGGTTTCGTGCTGGGATTTTTCCTGGACCGAGCTGAAAGGAGAACACTGAACAGGTTTTTTTCCCCTCAAAACCTCCCATGGATTTAGGTGGAAAGACTTGTAAAACATCCCGATGCAGACCTTACTGACATGACCATATATGGTCAGCTTTCTAGACCAGAGTGGCATCTTTGCTGAGCTGGGCTGATGTTTATGTGTTGAGAGTCCACAACATGCAGGTGTAACAGGGTCCTGCCCCCTCACCCTGGATCCGATGTCCTCCACTGGCTGTCTAGCCTGGAGCTCCAGGGTCTGGTCGCTCCACTGGCTGTCTAGCCTGGAGCTCCAGGGGCTGGTCGCTGCCCTCCTGGTGGCCTGCGAGAGGAGCATGTATCACTGTCTCCTCAGGCCACAAGACTAATGTGAAGAGGTCACTCAGGGCTGTCACTCCCTTTTGTCATGGCTTATTGCTCCTAACAGGCCCCCCTCTCAGGAGGCTTTAGGTCACACACACACACACACATGCATACACTCACACGCATGCATGCGCACACTTGCAAACACACCTTTTTACATGCTCTAATGCCTGTAGCGGTGCTGTGACCAGGATGTATGGAGTTGCCTGTTTTCAAGTTCCATGTTTGGTTACCAGTCACTTGTTTAGCTTGGTTCCAGTTCTATTGCTAAAATGTTTAGTATAGCTTATGCTTTTGGACATTTGAATGAAGGCTTTTAAGCTTTTTGCCAGAAGAGTGCCTTGGACCTTTTGTCTTTACTTAGCTTACTTCTGAGAAAGAACCTGGTGACGGTGGAAGTGGTCTTTATTGTGTGGAATCTCCTTTGTTTGTACTAGTGGCAGGTTCTGCAACCTCCAATTAACATTCTGCTCAGCTGAACCAAACGAAGCTCCATTTATACGTACCGCTGGTGCGTGTGTGCGTACTGTATTTGTGTAAGTGTATGAGAGAGCTGTGCTGGCTCTGTGTCAAGTCTCCACCCAGAGACACAGAGGACCAGAGTGCTCTCCCATATTCACAGGAGACAAAGATGATGCAGTGGCACTAAATGCAAAGCTTCGCCCCCTGACAGAGACATCTCAAGACTATTATCCACCCTTAAGCCTATTCCGTTACCTCTGGAGCACTCTGTTCCAGTATTCACTTACCACTGTTTGGAGATAACAGTTTGAGGTGCCCTGACAGAATACATAGGGACCCCAGGGTGGGGAACCTGATATCCCTCCTCTGGTTCTCCCTACAATGGCTTCCCGGAAAATGGTTGTGATCCCCCCTGTCATCTCTGTGGACCGTTGCCCCGGATAGATTACATACATTAAGACGGAGATTCCCCCAGCAAAGTTAATTAGTACATTCCAGCTATTTATTATGTGCCGCGTTTTTACGATCGAGGGATTGAATGTTTTCAATAAGGGTCCCCTCGTCTCCTCTCCCCTCTAACCCCTCAGATCGGCCCGGCTCGATGTCACACCGCTCGGCTGTTCTGCAGTGTGGTTTACCATTTGTTACCCAGGCCCCTCCGACTGATTAATAGGATTTATTAGTAGAAAATCAGAACAGGAAGTAACTTTTCCCTCAAGGCGCTGGATCAGGTCTTAGCGGCATCTTGCCTCACCCTTCGTACTATGCACATAGTTATCATCCACATCAACAGTAGGACATAGATACGTATAAGCATAAGCCCATTACTATCCAGTATCCGTTGACATTTTGAAATTAATTATCTTTCGTGAAGGGTTAAAGCTTTCGTTCTCCCTTCCAGGAATCAGAGTTTGAGGATTCTACAGTGCTCATCTCTCTAGAGATTCACTTTTAAGTTGCCCTGTAAAGTTTTATTGAGATCAGCATTTGATATGTTTTTGATGCAAAGCTGATGATCGCTTGCCAAATACGTGTCTTTATACTTGAATGTTTACTTTGTGTTGTGATGAATAACATGAACTTCAAAGTAGAAGTGAGTCTGATGTAATGCTAGCTGCCAGAATGTTTTTGCATCATACGACTCTACTAATGTTGGCTGTCTAATCTTTCCTTTGTTACTTTATGTTCCCACAGAGGGAATACAGTATGGATATCATTGTGTTTACTTACTCTGTGCCGCTCAAGGCTAAGCAACACAAGACAATAGTCACAACACACTGTGCAATCTCACCTGGGGAGGTGTCTCTTTGTCTGTGTGTGTGTGTCTGTGTGTGTGTGTGTGTGTGTGGGTGTGTCTGTGTGTGTGTGTGTGTGTGTGTGTGTCTGTGTGTGTGTGTGTCTGTGTGTGAGTGTGTGTGTGTGTTGAAACACAGCACAACCCAACGTGCTTAAACTCATGGCGAATACATGAGGTTGGAGAGCACGGGAACATCGGTAATAAAGATAGTTTATAGATATATAAGATATAATCAGATATTCAAAAAGAAACACTAGTAAAGTAGTAGGGAAAAGTTCACAGTCTGTAAATCTATGGAGCTTTTTCTTAGCTGTTGGAACAATAAACTGAGTCCAGATAAGCAGAGTCATTGCAGCTCCAGTATTGTCTTTGAGACGCTCAGCTCAAGGCTACAACTGTTGTCATAGCTCCTAGGCAGCTCCACATTGTAATGTTTCTCTCATTACCGCTCTTAATAACCAGAGTTATAGCTAATGACGACAATTTGGTGTGCCTCGTAGACGTTTTATTTGGTTGTATTGTGCAAACAGAACGCAGTGGCAGTCTAGTATTTTCACTGGTAGACGTGAACTCACTCACAGACTCACTGGGGAGTTTGCCTGCTTTCTTAAACTGGGGGCTAAAAGGATGATTGACTGTTGCCAAGAAAAACAACCAATAGCCTCGAGAGCTAGAAACAATTAGCTGTGTTGTTCCGTGTGCCCCGACCCCCTGGTCTGGAACTAGAGACCGACGGCCCGATGTATAGGTCTAATACACTGTCCTGCCACATGGAGAGATGTGATAACAGCATACTCACACATATCCCCCCCCCCACACACACACACACACACACACACACAGAGGTGACAACAGACTCACAGAAGATGCCTCATTTGGGTGTGTCCAACTAAATATCCTCTGTCCTAATAGTACATGTAGATAACTCAAGTATCAACAAGCCAGTCATTGTGTCAGTGGCAGTGCATCCTGTCAGGTTTTGTTATCCGGAATGATCCGAAACGTGTCGTAACCACTTGTGCGTTGTGCACCCGGATTGGTGTTTAAACGGGTTGAAACTAAACTTCAATGTGGCAAGACAACACAAAAGCTGTGTTGTTTAAGGGGAGACCTCCGGCGCTTTCTGTGGGTCTCGCAGCACTGGGATGACTTCCACGGAGGCTGTTACTGTACTCCTGTCACCATCGCCATCAGGAAGGTTTCCCATCACCCCCTGCAACGTGTGTCACCCAGGCAGCCAAACATAACACACGCTGCAGCCTGCAAGGAAACACTGCTGTTGGTTTAACCCACACGCTACTGGCAGGGCCGGCCATTTCTCTCTCTCTCTCTTGTTTTTTGTTCTTCTCACCTCTCTGACTCCGCTTTCATTTTTTCTCTCTCTCATGACCACCCACTTCCACCCACTCCTGAATGACCCAGTGGCTATTCTTGACAAAGCAAATCCTGTAGTTCTGTAAACGTAACTTTTAGTAAAGCAACTTTTATCTCAGACATCTATAGAGGTAATGTTGTTTACAAGATCCCCCCTCTCACTCTCTTACTTTCCCTTTCACGCCCCCCCTATCTCTATCTCTCTCTCTCTTTCTCTCTCTCTCTTTGTCTCTCTCTCCGTCACCTCTCTTGGTCATTTCTCTCCCCCTGTTGAGTTCTGTCACCTAACTCGTCCCCCCCCGTGTGGCTGCTAACAGCATGTGAGCTCCTATCTGTCCTCCCATCACCAGGGCGCACAGATGGAGTGCGTTGTTGACGTCCCCCTTGGAACACTTGAGCTTCCTCCTTTGTGGCCGCTCCGTGCTTCCACAGAGACACAGCCCAGTCCCCCGTCGCTGATAGATGGGCGGGCTCAGGGGCGAAGAGAGATACATTACATGAACTTTACTCACATGGGTGAGATCGTGTCAGCACCCCCCACACCCCTCCCTTCCCGCCACCACCACCCCCCTGACACAGGGGAGGCTACCCCCACAACCACTATCACTCTTTCACACACACACGCACCCGCACGCACACAAACACGCACGTGCAGCCAATCACGCACGCAAACACACAGGCACCCCCCTAACTCGAGCACGTACGCACACGGGCACACACGACCGAGTCTCCAGGTTAGCAAGATGTTTTGCGCTAGCCTATCCATCAAGCCTATATCCTATCTGTGCTCTGTAATCCCCACCGGGGGCCCAATTTGTTCGTCCAAATAAACAGTTTGTCTGTTTATCAGTGCCTAATCCTCCTGCTTTTAGGCTTCTTCTGTGTTTGGGTCTGTCCTTTACCAGGCTCTCTCTCCTTTCATCCGCGTTCGGCAGTTTACGGTGACATCCAACCTGATCTGTGGATAGAAGTAGATGGGAGTTTTTTTTCCGTTTGTCGTTCGCTGTACATCCGCGGGTGAAACATTAGCGGGTCTGAAAAGAACGGGTTCCATTTTAGACGTGTATTTAGAACGAATCGGATCCATTCGTTAAGTCTGACATTGTTTATGGTATGCATGGACAGGTTGATGCGTGTAATCTAGGTAGGGGGCCTAGGGAGTACGGCTGATAGGGAGACAGAGAGCTGGGAGAGACAGGGAGGGCCATCCATCCATTCTTGCTCAATGCTCGTTAGTTAATCATTAGTCATAGCATACGAGGAATGCGTAGGGATGCATTTTCTTTTTTTTCTTTTTAATTAGAAGGATATCAAGGAAGTGGCCAGTATCCCATTCCTCCAGATAAAACTTTTAACATAGTTAACCGGTTATGACAGATGCATGTCTTCCTTAAATGTTTTCCTAGCGCTGAAGGCGAACCAGGATAAATCCTGTGGCGATACTGACGTGTCTTGCACGGTGTCTTCAACCTAGAACTCTTGACCCATGAGTGACTAATGGCTAGTCTACTCACTTTGTTTCACTTTTCAAAACATCCCCCCCTCCCCCCCCCCAGTCACATAGCTTTCAATTTAGAAGGTGTTGACTAATGGCAGTTGCGGTGGTCTTTGAGGGCTCGAACACATCGCCGAGGCACAGACAGGACCGAAGTCATTTATAACTGACGAGAAAAGAGCCACTGACAGGATCATCAGCGGATGGGAGATCTATGAGCGAGAATCATTTGCGCGTGAGAGTCAAATGGGTTTAGCATTTGAAAGAGGGAAGGAGCGAGAGAAGGACGGGAGGAGAGACGTCTGAAAGAGGGATGGATGGCTGAAAGATGGCCGAGAGATGGCCTCTGTTTTTGTTGGGCCTGACCTTTTGTTTTGGGCAAACAGATTTAAAGTGGACACAAAAGGAAAAGGCAGAGAGAAGCTCCGGCTGATGTAGAACGAGTAGAGGGAGAAGACATGCCTGTAGGGGACCATGGAGAAACAGCTGAATACTCACAACAGAACTGTGTGTGCATATCTCGCTGCAGTGTACACACACACACACAGAGACAGACACATACAAATGCGCTCACTCGCACGCACGCACGCGCACAAACACACACAAACATGCACGCATGAAAAGCTCCTCCCATGGTTGACTTTGGACACTGATCTCCTTCTTTCAGACGGAGCAAGAGAAGAGAGGAGAAGAGTGAACTCCCCCCACGCTCCACACACCATGAAGACTGGAGACTCTGGAAGTCCGGGTGGGGACTCCTTCCCAGGGGAGAGAAGCTGCTCTCGTCCCCTCTCTGGGAGCCCTTCATCCAAGAGGGATGGGTATTCTGTGTCCTGTTGCTCCGGTGCCAGTGTCAGGCAGGGGAGGCTGAAGATGACTCGAGCCCACCCATGGCTGCTTCTGATGGGCTTGGCGCTGATGGTCGGCCTGTCTGCTGGAGAGAACATCAAACAGAGTGTCCCCAGGGTCAAACTCAGTCACAAAGGTAAGAGACAAGGATCTGAGGTTATGACATCATTTCTCTCCAGTGACCTGGAACCCGGGGCTAAACGTTGTCAGTGTCCAGGGCCTTTCTAGGCCATCAAGCAAACCATGGCTATTTTTAGGCCCTATATTTAGCGAAATGATTAATATGCTGCGGCACGGACAAGAATGTGTGTATTGGAGTACAGAAACTGTTTTTTTAATGAGCCACAAAGGGCTGTATTATTTGTGTCCCCGACTGTGAGATGGAACTACTGCAGTAAATGAGGCTTTATGCCATCTAAGCCAGTGATTGTTTCAAGTCGGTCTATGATGGGTAGGGATTGGTGCCCGAATCCTGCTCGATTAGCTCAGGAAGAACACCGCATCTTGTTCGAGAAAAACCCACCTGGCTGCTATTTTTATTCCAACAACCGAGCTTTCTCTTAATCACAATATTGCCCGTGCCTCGAGTCGTCCGTGTAAATAACCCATGTCCTTGGTTAGCTTACAGATGATTGGCCAGCTGTCTATCTCTTTCTTCTCTCTTTTGTTGATAATCTCACGGAACTCTCGGGTTTACCTCCCATCTGTTCACTCTGGTGGAACATGTTAGTTATCAGAGCAGTACCTGGGGTGATCAGGACACACACACACACGCACACACACACTTAGCTGTGATTATAAGAACCCACTTGGCTGCAGTGCTAAAATCAATGGGGCTTGACGTTTCACTTCTGGGCTGGAGACGTGTTGGGGGAGGGGGGGGGGAGGGGCGAAACCCTTTAAACTCCCTGCTCATGTAAGCCTGAAGAACATCGTTGCCACATTTACCCTTTTCTACAATTCTGACGGTGTTGATGTGAAGTCCAACATGAATTTAAAATCAACATGAAGTAGGTATACCGGTGGCGTCACATATTTGAATGCAAATGCCACAGCCTCGATGTCACGGTGATTCGATGACCTCAGCTGGACCTGTCGAGTCGTATATGTCATTCTTGGGCTCGGTCCTGACTCTGCTCATGCTGTGGTCCTCTCGGTCCATGAGCTCACTCCTCAGTAAACCGACTGTATTTGCTTTGTGCCACTGCGGGAAAGCTCAGTTCAAACTCGACATAAATCCACATGAACCCTCTAACTTGTCGTTGTGCGCTCTGTCCACTTCTCCTCACTACGTCGCACTCAAAGGAACTCCTAAGCCACTCTCGTTCGACCGTAAATAACTCACGTTTCCATTCCAGTCGAAAGCAACCTGAAAATAAACCCTGACGTTGAATGTCCCATCCCCACCACACCACACCACAAACTCTCCGTAACCCCACATGTAAAGCCCAGACCCTGTACTCCGGCCACTTTACTAAACCAGCATCGCTGGAAATAGACAGACATTTACATATCCTGACCTTCCAAGATAAACATATGTATGCGGTGGCTGGAATGATTCCTTGGAACACTATTTACCTAAACTACACCAGGGTTTGGTTTCCCATTCTTTCTTTCTCTGTTCTGGTTTCGGGCCGAGCTGAAGGAGTTTCGCAAATCTTTTTTGGAATGGAAGCACTTTACCGGAATGTCTGGTTCAGTTAAGATGAAAAGTGCGATTAACATCGATGGCTTTGGGGGAAACTCATTCATGTTCAGTCATTTGGAAGAAAGACCGTCAGAGTGTGTAATATCATTACCTTTAGATCTCATTTAGCTCAACATTGGGGTTCTAAACCAGATCCATGCTTGGTCGTTCCTGTCAGGGTGACGGCAGAGTAAGATCCATCAAAGCTAACTCATCTTCAACCCTGCACACGCTCCCCCACAACATTTCCCTCATGAATACACTTCTTCAAACACAGCAAGGAACACACACTTCAAACATAACACCGGCCCAGTCTCAACACACAGCTGAGAATGAGCATAGGGTAAGAGGATCAAAGGAGAATCATCCTTGATTGAATGCACCCCTCGAAAACAACGTCACAGCTCGGCTAAATGAACGCTCGCTAACTCAGTGAACTTTCCACTGAAGTCAACGTCAATCCTGTGACCTTCACAGAGTTGAACAAGTTCAGGATTCTGCTTTTGAGACCAATGACGAGCCTGTCAGTGTTGTTTCTTATATGTAATTCGACTAGTTAGGGCCTTTTCTGTCCTAGATATAGGGCCAGACCGTGTCAGAAACAGCAAAACAGTCCAATGTCCATGACGTTCCTATCAAACAGATCCAAGTAATCCAGCTATAAAGTAAATATTTTCATGTTCAGCAGCCTTATGTTGTTGTTGATTTGATGACAGATAATCTTAATATTTGACATGAAGAGTTAAACTGTGACGACCAGTGTGACACATGTGTGCGTCAGTATATCCTCCTCACACAAATATACTTCTGGACTACACATGTCCCTGTTGCCAGTTTGTCAGGCAAGTTGGTCATCCAACACACAATGAAAGAGACTTGTTGACAGTTTTCTTTGCAAAAGTCTATAAATGAGTTGGTCTTCATTTCCTTTAGTTCTGTCATCCAGCTCACCACCATGGCTCACGGGTAGGCTCCTAGTTACCATGTAGCTGTAAATCCTCTTCCTTTTAGGAACATTTCTCCGTTTACTGTGGAAAAGTTTTTTTTTGTCAGTCTCAGTGTCCAGTCTGACTCACTCTTGTCTCGTCGTGTCATATTTTCCTAAACGAAAGGGTATCTCAGCACACGTTGGTCTTCGTTAATCTCCTCCCAACGTCAATGGTCGACATCCAAACCTCTCATATGACACCGTGTTTTTTGCCGGTTACAAAGTCTGGAAAACACTGGTAATTAGGTTACGTTGCATTCATGCACATTTGGGAGCGAGAGGGAATGAGGGAGGGAGGGAGAAAGACAGTGCTGTTAAATAGGTCATTGATGGAGCCTCATAGCCACAAGTGAACCTGATACGATCTCAAATACGTATGTGGGGTTCAGGGAGCTTCAGGGCTCTGACCTGGTGCTAAGAAGGACCTGAGGATCTTTCCTCCCTGAGGAAGGGGTGCCGGGCGCTAAGCTAAACGGCTAACAGCTAAACATGGTCGTTTCAATGGGCTCACAGTGCTGTGTGTTTACAGAACGGATTAGCGTTAGCCAAAGGCTAGCACGACTAATCTCGCTGTGAGGTTTAGTGTGGCGAGGGCACAGGGGCTGTGTGTGTGTGTGAAGGAATGAGATATTTAAGTATGTGGGGGGTGGTGTGTGTGTGAATGTGTGTGTGTGTGTGTGTGTGTGTAGGAGGGGAGGTATTAAGCTGGCCGAGTCTGGGAGTTTAGGGGGTCGAAGTTCAAATATTGATAGTTAGTAACCTCAGCCCGAGCACCCAGAGGGTAATCACAATGTCAATCCTTTGAGAGGAACTCCCCCTCAGAGAGCCGGTGTTTGTTCAGGACATGTTGCTGTGCTCCTCAGCCAGACAGGCTGGCCTCCATCACAAGGCCACGGGGTCTTCAGCACTGACGAAAAACACACGACTTGGCACCGCCCGGATTCATTTGATGCCAAGTCGTCATTTACTAAAAATAAATCTATGATGATAGATATTTATATGCAGTATGAACCAAATATTTGGAGGTGGGATTTGCCTTTGTCTGGCTCACATGGATCTGTGACCCCCCCAAGATATGTCAGACAGCTTTAGATCTGTGCCAATTGTTCTGGCAATTTGCCATTTGACTGGACGAAACAACTTTGTAGTTTATCCCATACCAGATTGCTTATCCACACATTTCCACACCAACGTTTCTCTCTGGTCGGAAAGACTTTTCGATATTCCCCAAGAATACCGACAGAAGGGAGGAAGAGGTCCACTTCTTGTAGCAAGGAAACTGGATCCTCCCTTATGGGGAGATAAGCAGTGTAAAATCCCAGCGCCGAAAATTCAAACATGCTCTCAAAGGTTCAGTAGAGAAAATATCCTGTCCATGTTTTCAGGATTCTTGGATCTGGGATTTGATATGCATCTTCGATTTCATCCCAACCTGAATTCAACCCAGACAGAGCAAACGTGTAGATCACTCGCAACAATTAAGGTGTAGAGATTTAGTAACATGAATCCAGCATCTCCCTTCCTCCCCCATCTCCCTGTCCTCACCCAGTCACTCACACATAGAGAAGGCTACAACATGCTGGTATTTTCACTGTCTCCATTGTAACTCGGATATTAACACCGATGGTGGCATCAGCTCATTCCTGTGCTGAGGTGTGAGGGTACCACGAGCGTGCGTCAGAGCGCGCGCCTCTTCCCGTGTGCAGCCGAGGTGTTGAACCGCAGGGGATTAGACAGCTCGGAGTCAAGCTACGACACGCTTCCTCTCTCCTCGGCGTGAGACGAGACCAAGCTCCCCCGGCCTGTTTCGACAGCCTTCCCTGCGCTACGAGAGCAACTCTGTCTCTTTTACCACAACAACTCTGACTCTGGAATCTGACAACCTCAATTCTTTATTTAAGATATCGAGTATCTACGGGCGCACGGTACAACACGTCCTAGTGTGTAGGCTGTATCTGTATGGGATATTCTCTTTGATATATCTCTCTCTCTCTCCTCACCCCTCTCCTACCCCCTCCTCCCCCCATTCAGAGCTGCTCCTCGCGGGCAGTGTGTCAGTCTTCCTGGGGCCCTCCCAGGGCCTCCACTCCCACACTCTGCTGCTGGATGAGGAGAGGGGCCGTCTGCTACTGGGGACCAAGGATCAAATCTACCTGCTGGACCCTGACAACCTGGCCAGGGGCCCTAGACAGGTACAGCACGTCCACACATCAACATGAGTATCTTCACAGTAGAAAAAACAACAAAAAACAAAAAAACTCTCTCCAGCAACAACGGAGGAAACATTCTGTCCGAGCTTCAAGTCCCGACAGCTGAGTCGGTTGGGGTGTGTTTCCCCTGCAGACAGTCCTGAAGCTGTCACAGAAGTCAGGCATGCAGACTCACGCATGGACTCCCCCTCACACATCACAGTAACCTCAGCTATGTGGCTGAATAGCTCATTAGCGCCAGCCCAATCATTTCATTTCTCATCCCAAACTGTCACGGAGACGGAGACCCCCTTCGAGCAGACTCTGTGGTGACAAGAGAGGAATGTGGTATTTGGCTGCGAGTGTGAAATGTACTCGCTCATGTGTCGTTGGAAGGTGTGAACAGGTCTCTTTTCGCTAGACAGCCATCTTAGACTATCTATTGTATCTGCTCTGAAGTGTCTGAGGTTGGCAAGGTGAGAGGGCAACTCATGACCTTCACACGCCTTATTCCCTTCCCTTGTACACACACACACACACACACACGCACAGGCACACACACACACACGCACACACACGTACACACTGCGGAAGAGTGATGCATTTAGAGGGATTACATATGTTGAGGTTTGTAAATGTGAGAGTGTGTTTATGCAGCTGGTGCTGATCGTCCACTGAGAAGACCCACTGTTTATTTGATCTTTATCTCGTTGTTTTAACTCTTAGTCCGTCCCGCTAAGTGTTGCCTCTCTGGTCACCGATACCGATGCACGGGAGATAGTGGGGATTGGTCTTATTCTAAGAGAAGCGTGTGAGTTACACCGTGAACAAGACAAATATACAGAAATTAGTCACAGCTCAGACCCACCGCACACTTTTTGCTCCATAACTGGGTTCGTGGAGAACCGTTGACGCTGTGTAGCGGTGCTGTTGCAGATGGTGCAGGCTTACACACTTCGAGGGTGCAGGGAACACTCTGGCACCAATGCCTTGCAGTATGTGTTCATAACAGCTGGTAACAAGGCCCACCAGGTACCTCTGGGTACCAACAGGCGGGGGGTGGGGGGGGTGGGGGTGCTTTGAGGGGGAGGCTTCGTTCAGGCAAATTCCAGGTACATTGTGTGAATGAGTCTGCGAATAAAAGCATTATTCCAAAGTCCTCCCAGTGTCCCAACAGCCTGTTCAGAAGCCGGGCCGCTGGGCCTGTACTTGGCCTCATGGCTCAAACCCAACTAAGGCTAAAGTCCCTTCACAAGCTACATACTGTACCAATACAGAAAATCATAATTCCTTTATGAATTCCATGGTGCTGAAAGATCATGTACTGTAGAATTATAAGACAGCTGGCTGTGTATGAGTGTGTGTGTGTGATAGTGTGTGTGTGTGTGTGTTCGTGTATGAGAGAGAGAGTATGTGCGGGTTAGTAGTTAGTTGACCTCTGAATAATAGGCGATAGCTCTCCTTGGCATATTTAGAGGTGAAAATGCTAAGCACATAAGCCAGTTATAACACATGTGTGAGCACAGTGGGGTACATGCAAGGTACACTGAGTGTTAGCCCTCCTTCACACACTAATACCAGTGACTGGAGGTGTTAATAGTAATACAACAAAGAGTCCACTAGCCAAATCCACCAGGAAAAAAGAATCTTACAATTCCTGTGGGATTACTGTAATAAAGTGCTTTGAATTGGGTTTAATTCAAAGTGGAATAGAACGTGTCAAATAAAGTATGTATATTTAGAAGTGTCGTGTCACTCAATTCATCCTTCTTTGTGTGTGTGTGTGTGTGTGTTTGTGTGTATGTTTGTCTGTGCATGTCCATACGTGCATGTACTGTGTGTGTGTACGTCTGTGTGTGACATGCGCTTGTGCCTCTCCTCAGATCAGCTGGCCTGCCCCCAGAGAACGAGTGGAGATGTGCAAACTGGCAGGGAAGAACGCCCACGTGAGTGCACCTATACGACACACAGACCTCCAACCCCCTGGGGGTTTTCAGACCGAGTTCAGTGCACTTACCTCACGTTCTTCCCCTGCCAGATGGAGTGTGCTAACTTTGTGCGTGTGCTGCACAACTACAACCGCACACACGTGTACGCCTGCGGGACGGGAGCCTTCCATCCCAGCTGTGCCTTCGTGGAGATCTCTGGACACAGACAGGTGAGAGGGGCAACACTGTAGGTACTGCTCACTCAGATGAGTGGGACTGAACATGGACGGCTCATCTACCGGCTCTACGGGTCTCTTTCACACTTTCTGTTTCTCCCTTCTCTCTCTCTCTCTCCCTCCCCCCCCCCTCTTCTCTTCCTCCCTCCCTCCCTCCCTCCCAGAATGGGGTGTTCCAGTTGCTTCCGTCCACCGTCGAGTCAGGCAGGCTCAAGTGTCCATACGATCCCTGGCAGCCGTTCACCTCCGTTCTCACAGGTCAGAGGTCATCCGCCACGCTCCGTCTCTTCATCCCTGACAGATCCTCTCCCACGGTCTATATGCTGTATATCTAAAATGATACATCCTCTCCCACAGTCTATACTGTATATATCTATAACGATTAAACCTTTGGCCACAGGCTATAATGTATACGTCTAGGAGAACCTCCTCTCCAGTCAATAGTGGATGTACCTCACAGAACTTCTATTCCTCCTCTGTTGTTTCCTGCCTGTAGTCCCTGTAGTCCTCTGGGCCGTCCCCATTGTAACAGGCCTGGGTGTCAGCTGTGTGCTGCACTTGTCTTCTCAGAATCTCTGGCAGAGCGGAGAGGCGTTCCTGTCTCAGTGAAATAAACAAAGATACTTGGCAGGAGACCATAAACATTCAGCCATACTGTTGAGATTTTGTAGGACCTTTGTGTCAAATACTCAAATATGTTAACCTATCCCTCAGGACCTGTGTGTTTGTGCGTGGGTGTGTTTGTGTGTGTTGTGTGGCCATATTTTGATGAGGTAAGACGATAATGTCAGATTACCTTAAAACCATTTCATCGACATGTTCCCTTTTAAGGCAATTGTTTTGACTGAAATTGCATACAGGATCTGACTGCAAAAACTGTTGTAATGTTGACCTTCAATGTCTCAAGCAGACCTTTTTGTTCATTGGTTCTAATCAATGTTCTTTCTCTCTGATTGGTTCCAGACCAGTACCTTTATGCTGGCACCGCCTCTGACTTCCTGGGTAAAGACACAACATTCACCCGGTCCCTAGGCCCGCCCCCTGACCAGCACTTCATACGCACAGACATCTCAGAAGACTACTGGATTAACGGTACATAAAGACACACACACTCACTCACCCACACACACACACACACACACACATATGTTATTGTTCATTGACACGCACACGCAGACAGACTCACGCTGAGTCCCGTCATAACCACTCGTTTTCCTCCCAGTCTTTCCACGTTCCCGCCTCTCCGTCGATACAAAGGCAGCCTGTATGTTTCCAGGGTAGGATACAGTTCACCTATTGGCGTTCCTATCCACAGGAAACAGCCCTCTTATTCATCGAGGGGTTTTATATGAATGCCAGAGTGGAGGGACCACACCCTAACGAGGGTTTTACTACGTGTCCCAGAGTCCCACAGTCCAGCTCCTCAGCCACTCTGTTCTCAATGATGCATTGTGGGTCGTCTCCCCAGCCTGTCCGTCTCCCCTCCCATCGGTTCCCCTAGCCAGCTCTGCCATGGATCAACAGTTGTCACCGGCCTCCAAAGTCCTGACACATGCTATCCACATTTCACAGCCTCAAGGCCAGGGTGTGGTGTGGTGGTCTGTGGTGTCCCGGAGGTCTCTGGAAGGATTCTCTGTGTGTGTGTGTTTATGTGTGTGTGTGTTTGTTTGTGTGTGTGTGTGTGTGTGTGTGCGTGTGTTTGAATGTGGTGTGTATCAGCTGTATGCATATCACCGTCTGTCTATGCTTGGTAAGTGAGTGTGTTTGTGTTACCATGTCGGAGAGAGAGAGAGAGAGAGAGAGAGAGAGAGAGGGAGAGAGAGAGAGCATTTCTCTCTGTGCCAGGTTGTCAGAGTGTAACATCTTACATTACATTGACATTACCTACAATAAAGTATACCGACCCTCTCCTGTGAGTGCAAGAGTGGCCACATGTCAGACTGTGAATGAGGTATTGCTCTTAGTCTGGATTGGTTTCCAGGGTTTGAGCTAATGTTGATGTCATGCTACTATAGCATGTTCTGTTTAAGATTGTCCTTTCTCTCTCTTACACACCAACACATACTGTGTATATCTCCTTTTATTTCTCTCTCACACACACACACTCAGTCTCTCTCTCTCCCTCCCTCTCTTTCTTTTTTTCTTTCTTTCTTTCTTTCTTTCTTTCTTTCTTTTCTCTCTCTCTCTCTCTCTCTCTCTCTCTCTCCTCCCTCTCCTCTCTCTCTCTCTCTCTCTCTCAATCTCTCAATCTCTCTCTTTCTGTGTCACACACACACACATATTCTCTGTCTCTCTTTCCCTCTATCTATCTCTTTCTTACACACAGTTTTTATCTCTCTCTATCTCTCTATCTCTCTATCTCTCTTCTTCTCTCTCTCTCTCTCTCTCTGAGGTGTTGTCTGCTTGTGTTGTAACATTGATAAATCAGGAGAAGACACAATGAGACTATAAATTATTCTGAGTAGTGGATATACGCGTGTGTTCAATCCCTCACAGGCACTGCAGGATGAAGCTGTAAATATTTAAGTGTTGCTTGTGTTAACACTCTCTCCCTCTCTCCTCTCTTACCCCCCTCCCTCTATCCTCGCTACATTTCTCTCTCTCTCTCTCTCTCTCTCTCTCTCTCTCTCTCTATCTCTCTTTCTCTCTCCGTAGAGGCAAGATTCATCTCTGCTCATCCCATCTCAGACACGTACAACCCAGACGATGACAAAATTTACTTCTTCTTCCGCGAGGTGTCCCGCGACGGGAATGACAAATCCGTCCTGTCTCGCGTGGCGCGAGTGTGTAAGGTGAGTGTGTGTATGTGTGTGTGGGGAGGGGGGGGCGGGGTGCAAAGGTGTTTGGACTTTGTTACTCCCCCCTAGTGATCTTGTCTGATTGATCTTCCTGTTGGCTACAGATGTGCTTAAACCCCCCCGGGTCTAGGCTTCCTGGTACATTCCTCCTTTGTGTCGTGCTGAAAGAGGAGCACATCATTCCTGTCAGGGGGGGGTAAATCAAGGCATAACCCCCCTTTGTGTTTGGCTGAGAGGGTAGTCTGAGGTCCCATCCCTGGACAGTAAGAGAGATAAATGGGCTCGGAGAGTGTCTGGCCCCGGTCCATGTCTTCATGTCAGTTCCCTCACTGCTGGAGATGTGCAAATGTATACGCAGCACACATATATATGAGGACACTGTACATGGACCATAACAGGCCTCATCCCCACATAGAGTGAGGCTAGAGTGGGAAGCTTTTGTCACCTATAGACACACACATACACACAGTGCAGACTGTACATGACAGCCTTGTTCTGGGCCTGACCAGTCTTCCGTGCGGGATAAATATTCCGAGGCCTCTCGCAACATTCTTGGGTCGGAGCTCTACGAGTGTTTATGACTTGAGAGTAAGCTGTAAGGCAGACTGGAGGGGGATTCCTGTCCTAATAACCGCTGTGTGTGTGTTTGAGTGTGAGTGTGTGTGTGACAGAGAGAGGAACAGGGTGGGCTGGATTCTCCTAAGGCTAAGGGGACCAGTAACTGCTGCCATCTTCGTAGATTAGAGCATTTAGAAAACAGGCCTCATTAATCCCCTCAGGGGGTTTTCCCGCTCTGGGGACCGAACATGTGTGTGTGCGACTTGGGAGACGAGAGGGAGAGAGGTAGGAAGGAGAGAGGGAGAGAAAGAGGTAGAGAGCGCCGTGAGTGTTTGTGAGTGTCGGTTCGTGGATCCCTTTAATGGCCTCTCCTTGTCGTCGGGTTATTTCAGGGGCGAGTTCAACAGGAGGGTTTGTCCAAGGCCCTCAGACGGCACAAAGAGGAGAGCCACTCGGGCCCTCCTTCCCTAACCCCCTTAAAGAGCCCTGCTTTCCTAGGCCCCATACACATGCTAATCAGCATACCTGCATAATGAATGAGCCTCCTCGTTTACCTTCGCTCCCACTTCACCCTCTCTCCTTCGGTCCATTCTCTCCGCTCTCTCTCTCCGCTCTCTCCCTCTCACGAATTCCTCTCTCTCTCTCGCTCCTTCTCTTTTAATTCTCCGGTCTCTCCGTCCCTCCTTCCCACCGTCCTCGGCTGTTCTGTATGATCCTTTGTCTTTTGGTCCTGCCCTGCCATTACCCTTAATGAGCGGGCCTCCCCTGTTCTGCTGGGTAAATAAGCAGTAACCCAGCCGGGCACATGTGCCAGTAGCTCACCTGACCTCTATCTACATACGAGACACAGGTTTCTGTGGGCTTTGGAGGTCCAGTTAAGGTTGCGTGGAAAGTACTTCATGGCGGTCGTGGTTCAGGATGACGAGGGGAGGTTGTGGTCGTGTTTCAGAATGACGTGGGAGGCCTGAGGAGTTTGACCAACAAATGGACCACCTTCCTGAAGGCCAGGCTGGTGTGTTCCATACCAGGGCCGGACGGAGTGGACACACACTTCGACGAACTCCGTGAGTACCACACTTACCCCTCTCCACCCCCCTCTCCACCCCCCCCACACCTCCCCACCACACACACACACACACTCACTCAGACTGTCCTCGACGACGCACACACATCACTACATGTCTGCGTCTGTTGTAGAGGACATCTTCCTGCTCCCTACCAGAGATGAGAAGAACCCGGTGGTGTACGGAGTGTTCACCACCTCCAGGTATGGAGCTCACCTGCGCACACTCACACCCAGAACCACACCGCCCTTAGCACGCACGTGTGTGTTTGTCTCGCTCCGCAATCAGGACTGCTCTGTATCCTAATGAGCGCCTAATATAACACGTGTGTAACGTGGGAGTAACATGTTTGCGACGGGTGTGTAACGTATGTGTAACGTGTGTGTAACGTATGTGTAACGTGTGTGTAACGTGTGTGTAACGGGTGTGTAACGTGTGTGTGTAACGTGTGTGTAACGTGTGCGTCTCGACGTCCACAGCTCCGTGTTCCGTGGGCTCGGCAGTGTGTGTGTACAGCATGGCCGACATCAGGACAGTGTTTAACGGGCCCTATGCGCACAAGGAGGGCCCAGACCACCGCTGGGTCGAGTACGATGGCAGGATTCCATACCCAAGACCTGGCACGGTATGTTACACACACACATGCTCACACCCACACACACACACACCACACTCACACCCACACCACACACACAGCTTACAGACACAGTTGGCTCTTGCAGTGAGAACGTCTACATGGACTAACCTGTGCCCTGACATGTATTTACTGAGTGACCCAGTCCTGATTAAGAATAATAAACATGTCCATCATGACATCATGCCTATTTGGTTGTAATTGTAGAGTGGATTACAGTAAAAGAGCGGACTGTATGTGTGTGTACGTAAGTGTCTATGTGTGTGTATTTGTGAGTAGACATGAATGATTGACTAGTCAGACCAGAGAGCTAGTTTACTGTAACAGCAGTAAGAAGAAGCCGAGAAAGACGGCTCACATTCCAGATATCCACTTCCTGACTGTACCACTAGATGAAACAGAGGCCTATCTTTACAGTCTTGGAAAACTTAAAGTCCTACTTTCCTTTTCCCTCTGCATTACATACAGTACCAGTCAAAAGTTTGGACATGTGTATAGCATCCTTACCCGTAAATATGCTTACAAATGAAATGTATAATCACACATTTCTACTAGCGAATTCGACTATTTAGTCCACTTCTCGTCAAAGTAATTACATATCAAGCTAATCGGATTGTGTGGTTGTTCCACAGTGCCCCAGTAAGACCTATGACCCCAGGATAAAGACCACTAAAGACTTCTCTGACGAGGTGGTCAGCTTCGTACGCTACCACCCGCTCATGTACCGCTCTGTGTACCCGCTGACGGGACGACCCGTGTTCACGCGTGTGCGTGTGGACTACACCCTGACCCAGATCGTGGTGGACCGCGTCACGGCTGAGGATGGCCAGTACGAGGTCATGTTCCTTGGCACAGGTGAGACACAGGGCCCACCATGGTCTCAGAGGTCATGTTCCTTGGCACAGGTGAGACACAGGGCCCACCATGGTCTCAGAGGTCATGTTCCTTGGCACAGGTGAGACACAGGGCCCACCATGGTCTCAGAGGTCATGATCCTTGGCACAGGTGAGACACAGGGCCCACCATGGTCTCAGAGGTCATGTTCCTTGGCACAGGTGAGACACAGGGCCCACCATGGTCTCAGAGGTCATGTTCCTGAGCACAGGTGAGACACAGGGCCCACCATGGTCTCAGAGGTCATGTTCCTGCCCTTGCCAAAGCTCACCAGCAGAGGGCGCCCCCCGTGCTATTTGCGGTGAAGCGATCCTAAAGGAGTTTTTTTTCTCACTAAAACGTTGCTGGTGGTGAGGGATTGTACAACACCATGTTTTTCATGAATGTGTGAGAAGAAAGGCATGAATGAGAACATTGTGGTCTGCAGTTCATCTTGTTTTCATCACTTAGTTCACTATGTTCTCCCAGTGCGAAATAACAGTTTACGAAATGCGCTACTTTGTTTTGACATTGTCTTTCTTGCTTTCTCTCTTTCTTTCTTGCTTGCTTGCTCTCTGTTTGTGTGTGTTAGATGCTGGATCTGTTCTCAAGGTGGTGAGCATCACTCAAGAGAACTGGTCCACTGAAGAAGTGGTGCTTGAAGAACTCCAAGTGTTCCAGGTAATCTACATGCAAGCACAAGCACACACATACACGCACGCACACACACACACACACACACACACACACACACACACACACACACACACACACACGCACGCACACACACAAAGACAGTTGTCCTTTGTTGTCAACCAGTTGTGAAATATGAATGTAATAGTACACACTCTGTCATCTCATGTCTCATTGGTCTGTTCCTTGCCTGGATCCGAAACAATGCATGTTTGTCTATGTGCTTTACCCTTCAGGTTCCCACAGTCATCCTGAGTATGGAGATATCTTCTAAACAGGTCAGACCTCCTGCCTCCTCCTGCCTCTCTTCTTCTTCATGTGTTTTTATGCTGCCGTGTCTGTTCTAGACTAGTCTGGAGTTGTTGGATTCACCACATCCACCGACCTACCTCATTCCCTTCCCCCCAACTCGGCCTCAACTCATTTGCTCCCCCTTTCAATCGAACTGCCCCTCCTCCTGCCTCTATCCTCCGTTCTTACCTTCCTCACCTCCTCTTCTGGCCTCCACCCAACCTGTCACACCTCCCTTGTTATCTGGGGGTCAGGGGTGTCAGTAGACCCTTTCAGTTCCAATCAGACGCTTTCTTCATCAAAGGGGACTCCTGGCCAGACCCTGCAGCTGTGTATGTGTGTGTGTTTCTGCATGTTTTCTTCTATACTCTTTGTATTTGCTGTGTATCCCAGCATGTGAGTCTTGTTTTGGAATCTTCACCTCGGACGAGTTAGAGCAGATCCATAGAAACCCTCTCTCTCTCTCTCTCTCTCTCTCTCTCTCTCTCCTCTCTCGCTCTCTCTCCTCTCTCTCCTCTCCTCTCTCTCTCTCGTCTCTCTCCTCCTCGCTCTCCTCTCTCCTCCTCTCTCGCCTCTCTCTCTCCTCTCTCTCTCTCTCTCTCTCGTGCTTTTCTTGGACTGTTTATTTAGACTTTGACATTTAAATGAGTTTCATACTTATGTGGGTTGACTCCCAGAAATCCTGTTTTGACAAACTCCTAGTTGGAGTCCCCAGGGTGTGGATCAGCCAAAAACAAACTGTGAAAATCACTCTAGGACACGTGTATTTTGAGTCGGTTTCGTACTTTCTGTACTGGCTATTCGAAACGGACACATTTTGACATCGCCCGCGCAACACCTCTTGTCTCCATAGCAACAGCTGTACGTGGGATCGGCCGAGGGTCTGGCCCAGGTGTCCCTGAGTAGGTGTCACCTGTACGGTCAGGCGTGTGCAGAGTGCTGCCTAGCTCGCGACCCCTACTGTGCCTGGGACGGACACACCTGCTCCCGATACGTCCCTGCGTCCAAAAGGTACACACACACACACACACGCCACACACGTCCGCACACGCACGCACACGCACAAAGCAAGTCATCAGTTTGACCTTTTACAAGTAAAAATAGGAATCTAATATATACATTCACTTGAAGAAGATGTGCTGTTAGGTCCTCATATCTGACCTTCTACTAACCTAGTTCTCGTTGGCCTACAATGTGTGTGTCTGTGTGTGTTTGTGTGTGTGTGTGTGTGTTTGTGTGTGTGTGTGTGCTCTTTTCAAGGGCCTCGTGGTCCACTTTCTCCCGTGCCTGTCAGAAAGAGTGGAGAGTTTTCTCTAATGTTCTCCTGCCATGGTTATGTTTACTCGGCATTTCTCAGTGCCAGAGGGTGTTAGTCCATGCCCAGCCTGAAACATTGATTACAAACTCGGCTGCTCACATGATTAATGTTACTGTCACTGCAGACCTCTGGAGTACTGACCACGAGGTTTGAAGGTGTGTGTGTATGAGTGAGTGCGAGCGTGTGTGTGTGTGAGTGCGTGCCATCGCCCAACTATGGTTAAGACTGCTCCCTGCAGTGTGGGGGTCATACCAATGCATTCTGGGACAGCATGGGTGCTATTATTGCATTGTGGGACAGCTTTGGCCCCGCTCGTGGCCTGGTGGGCTCTTTGAAAGCCGATCCTCGGCGTGTGTGTGAGCGTAGGCCGCGTACGACCCCGCGCCCCGGGGCGAACAGATAAGGATGTGGGAGTGGGGGATGGAGCGAGACAGAGAGAGAGAGAGAAGAGAGAGAGAGAGAGAGAGAGAGATAGAGAGAGAGAGAGAGAGAGGAGAGAGAGAGAGCAGAGGGAAGGAGAACATTTGTACTTGTGTTCTGTGTGTGCTGGGTTATAAGCTGCTACAGAGCTTCAAATAACAATGACGAAAAAATATATATCCAAAAACGAGAAACTTCCAGTGATTGACAATGTGAAGTGAACTCTGTGAACCCTGAACATAGCATGCCTGATGTGTCACAGGAGAGCCAGGAGACAGGACATCAAGCACGGAGACCCTGCCAGTCAGTGCTGGGACACAGAAGACAGTACGTCAACCTCATTACATTATCAGACAGTGAAATCTTGTAACTTTCATCTTCCAAGTAGCAGCTTGCGGCTTCAAAATGACACTAATGTACTGTACCGAGCATGACATGAGAATATAGGCTGCTCGAAATTCAGACGACTGTGTTCCAGACCAGAGATAAGTCTGTGTGTGTGTGTGTGTGTGTGTGTGTAGGTAGAGGACACGTGGAGGACAGGCTGCTCTTCGGTGTGGAGAACAACTCCACCTTCCTGGAGTGTGTTCCTAAATCCCAACAAGCCCAGATCCACTGGTACATCCACAGACCTGGAGCAGAGCACAGGGAGGAGGTGAGAACACACACACACACACTACACACACACACACACTTACACACACACATACACACACGCACACACACACACACGCGCGCGGACACACACACACATACACACATACACACACACACACACACCACCCACACACACGCACGGACAAAAGCACAGACGTGCAGACACACACACACACACCAAAGGTTACCCCCTCCTCTCTCTACAGTAGAACAAGGTTTAGTTGTTACTCACATCCCAACTCATTACCTAGACACTTTTAGTGCCCCGGAAAAACAAATCAGACGCGATCCATCCCATAATGTTTTCTGCGATCTTACGCAAGACCAGGGGGAACTCTGACCCCTGTCTGTGATTTACTGTAGACCTGCGTGTTCGGCTGGCGGGGACCATGATGACGGCCAGCGTTCCAATTCAATCGGTCACACTGGTGCCGTGACTCTGATCCCAGACCTGATGTCTATCGGCCGTAGATGGCAGACAGATGATGCATGTGGTGTTGCCAGGGGGGGGGTGGTGGATACAGCCCCTGGCTGATAGGAGCACACCGAGAACCCCGGGATCTTCGACCACACTCTCTGTCCTCTGATTGTCCCAGGTGAAGACTGACTGAGAGCAGGCACTGGGAGGGAACGAGGAGGGGAGAGAGAGAGAGAGAGTGGTAGAGAGAGGAGACGGGGGAAGAGAGGGAGAGACAAGAGAGGAGAGAGTAGAGAGAGAGAGAGCTCGATCTCTCGTGTCCCGCTCTCCTCTTGTTCCGCTCCTCTCTCTCCTCTCTCTCTCTCTTTTCCTCTCCTCTCTTCGTCGTCGTCTCTCCTCTCTCTCTCTCTCGCACCTCTCTCTCCTCTGCCTTTTGCATCTCGCGTGCTTCTCTTTTTCTGCTTCTACATCTCATGCTTCCTCTGTATTATCCCCACTTTTATTTTTCATGGATGAAAGTCTGAGTACTCAGTCTGGCTAAATAGTGTGGTTTTGTGCGTGTGTTGTGGCAGGTCCGTGATGCATTTTGGAGAGGGGGCCTGGGAGTTAGTTGTGAGAAAGAGAAGAGAACGTCCAAATGTTTGTGTTGAGGTGCATGAGAGGATCTCATCGACAATGTCGTTCATCTCCTGAACCAGACAACAGAGATCCCTCTCAGACAACGGCTCCTAGAATCTTCTCACACACAAGCAAACACACATCACACACACACGCGCACGCACTACCTACCATCCCATTTCCCCCGGGTCTGCTTATCATTCACCCCTCCCCTCACCCCCCCTTCCTTCCTCAAAACCCCTCTTCTCAATCTACGTTCTCACAGCCCCTAGTTCACATCCATAGTCCGCCCTGCCTCTATCTCTCCTTCTCACCTCTATCACCTCCCCTCCCCTGCCCTACTCATTCACACTCTCTCCCTGCCCCCCCTCCCCCCCACTCTCTCTCGCTCTCTCCCAGTCAGGGACTCTATTCCCTCCCTCACAGCTGAATGTAAACACGCAGACAGACAGGTGCAAACACTTCCAAACACCCACATGTCCCTTTATGGGGTCTACACCTCCCAAAATCTGTGTTTTTATGTGTGTGTTTCTTTATGAAGCCTGCTGGGGAAAACACAACCTTTAACTCCTCGGGGACAGCCATGTGTTTTAGGGGTTACAATCGATGGGATGGAACCATGTGTGTGCGTGCGTGTGTGTGTGTGTGTGTGTATTTGCATGCGTGTGTGTGTGTATTTGCGTGCCCAAGCAGTTCGGCGCACGAGAGTATGTTTGTTTGTACAATGCCCCCCCCCCGCCCTCCCCTGCTCCCCGCCCACACCTCCCCCTCCTCTCCATTGTGGAGTGTGGGATGCGATGAAGGATTGTATCCAGGACTCCCCACCCCCCCCACCCCCCACATCCCAAAGGTGCTCATAAAGACTCGGGGCCTGACGACATAGCGGAGATGGCCTGAGCAAGACGTTCCTTTCTTTTCCACAAACAAAGCACAAGAGGGGGGGGCCAAACACCCCGGCAGCTGTCCGGCTATCCAGCCCGGACTGACCTCTGGAGAGAGAGCTATCGGGGTCTGTGTCCTCCCAGTGGTCCACCCTCCCCGGCTGTGATAGATCACCGCCCCGCTCTGCTTCTCTACTCCTCTGTTCTCCATGGATGGATGGAGGGGCCGGGACGGTCGTGGTCTTGTGGGCCTAAGGGCCCCGTCCACGGTCGCTGGCCGACACGGAGAGAGGGGCAGGAGAGAGGGCCGGGCTCCGGTGGAGACACACAATAGCCTCCTAATCCCAGCGGGGTCCATCGCTCAGCTCACAGGAGAAGCTGTGTCTGGTGGGATGCTGGAGGGGGAGCGGATGCGGTGCGCTTCGGATGCGGTGCGCTTCGGATGCGGTGCGCTCCGATGGAGTCTAGTGTACCGTCGGCCAAGTCAGGGTTTTTTGGAGGTTGTGGGGATGGTTGGGGTGTTTCACATTGGTGCCGGGTGGTCCCACAGCTGGCCTGGTTGTGTGGGAGCAGGTGAAGTCAGAGATCTCTGTTTTATTTCAATATCACGCTCCCCCCACTCACTCACACACAATCACCCTTCCCTCTCTCTTCCTCCTCCGTCCTCCTCCCTCCAGCATTGCTTCTCACTCCCTTCTCACCACTTCCGTCTCCCCATTTCTCACCCTCTCCATCATGCTGTCTCTGTTTTCTCTTTCTTTCTCTGTTCTCTCTCTCTCTCTCTGTTCTCTCTCTCTCTCTCTGCCTCTGTCTCTCTCTCTTTCACCGCCCTCCGATCTCCCTGGCCTCCCTCCCTCCAGTCCTCCTCCCTCCCTCCTCTCCATCACTGCGTCCCTCTCCGGCCTGGCCCGGAACAGAAGCCCCTCGGCCCGGCCGCTTCCAGAGCACTGCTCTCTTCCCGCTCCAGCCCGCTCACACGCTCCCGCACACCCCCCCCTCCCCCCCGCCCCCCCCCCGTCGTATCCGCTCATCAAATCCCTGCTGGTGCGCCCGGGCGGAGGGATGGAGACGTCTGTGTTTGGAGGATCACGGTTCAGCCGTGTCTCTGGACCGGCGTCGGGACACATGGGCTTCCTGCAAGCATGAGAAACACTTAACCTCAGGGCTTTAATGGCGCTGGGATGGGTTTCAGACAAGACTCCCCCCGACACAGGCCACATTAAACTGCATCCCCTTCTCCCTCGGTCTCTCTCATGTTCTGTCCATATGGGGATGTTTAACTCTCTGGGCCTTTTTAGTTTAGTCACAGATACCTTGGTGTGGGCTGCGCAGGGAGAGGAAGTTCAAAGGCACACACACACACACCTAACCTCTGACTGTGTGAAGGCGAGTGAGGCAGCTAGTGTTGTTGTGCCAGCGCAATCCTGTTGCAGACTAGGTTCATGGTGCAATAGGTTTCACATGTATCCATACCGAGAGCTGGAAAAGCGTGCATTCTGGAGGTTTGAATATCTGGACACATTCCTGGTGTATCCACTTGGAAGCATGAGGAGGTTCCGTCAAATGTGTTTTCAGGAGCTCTGTGTGTGGGATGTGTTTTTCAAGGAACTCTTCTGTGGGTTTCTGGTAAAGTCCGTTTGCTGCTATAAGGCTAACCACCAGCTGAACAACACATCATCGATGTCAATGCTGGGAGGCTGTAAACATACTACACTCTACTGCTATACACACACACACACACACACACACGTGAAGACACACATACGCGCACATAATGGCTTAACCAGAAATCTATCTTCCTTTTTAGAGCCCCCCTAACTATCTCCATGATCAGTTTCCCCTCCGACCGGGTGATAGAGGGGCAGGGGTCTGGGGGAGGTATGCTTTGAAGCAACACCCCTCACTCTGTCTTACATACACACACACACACACACACACTCAGAGTCCAGGACACAGCTGTGTTGTTTTAGGCCTTGACAGTGGCCGTGCCACCTGATGAATCATGAGAGATGTTATTGAGCGTGGAGAGAGGACCATTAGGGCTCCGTTCGCCCCCAACACACACGCACACACACACACACACACCCAAACACACGCACACGCATACACACAACCAATTCTCTTCCAAGGCCAGTTCAGTAGACCACGGCGACCTCTGACCTCTTGTCCTTCAGTGAACGCACACGCCGCCTCGCCACGCCCAGCCTCCTAACGTGCATCCTGTTTCAGGGGTCATCGGCACGTTTAACACCTTGGATACAAATCACACGCGTGTGTGAACACAGTGGGAGGCGATGAACAGGTGTTGGGTGATGGCCAACGCATGGGGCCAGACATAGATGGGTTTTCTGAGCAAACAACTCTTTGTTTAGAAATGGTCTTTGATTCGGAAGGGTGGCATGGACATGTGTGTGATCTGACGTGCTGTAGGTCACACAGCCGGACGTGTCTGGGTTTTTAATAACCTGTCCGTATTATATGGGCGCACTTTGTATATTTATAACGTTACGGAATATCAGCTGTTGTGTTCGGTCCTTTACGATTCCGTTGTCTCTCTCCCGTCTCAGGTGAAGCCGGACGATCGCATCGTCCGCACGGACAGAGGTCTCCTCGTCCGCTCTCTGCAGCCCACGGACGCCGGCGTGTACTCCTGCGTGGCCCAGGAACACACGCGCTTCACGCACACCCTGCTGCGTCTCACCCTGCGCCTCATCGCGCACGGGCATCTGGACGGGCGCCCCAAGCCTGCCGAGGACCCCGTGGCCGAGCCGCGCCCGGGGGTGGAGTCGCGCCAGCGCTACAAGGACTACCTGCGGGTCATGAGCTCCCCGATTGGCTCGCTGGAGGAGTACTGCGATTCCCTGTGGCTGGAGAAGAGGCCCGGCAGGGGGCGGAGCAGGGTGGCGGGGGCGGGGTTAGGGACGGGGAAATGGAAACACATGCAGGAAATGAAGAAGAGCAGGAACAGGAGGCACCACGGAGAGAGGGAGGGGGAGAAGGAGAGGAGGAGACAGGGGAGGAAGGATGGAGGGGGAGAGGAGAGGAGGAGACAGGGGAGGAAGGATGGAGGGGGGAGAGGAGAGGGCGAGTTGGTGAGGCTACACTGGTGGTTGTTGGGGCAGGGGAGGTGTTGGGGAATTGGAATGGGGCAAAGTGTCATGGCCAAGGGTGAGGGGATGAGATGGACTTTCCGGGGCGGCTGGGGGACGTGATTGGAACGCCCTGGGGACAGGGACTCCATCATTGTCGTGCCTCGGACACTGAAGAGACTGGACTGAACTGCATGAGTTCTGGGGACGATCTTTAGAGGGCTCTCGGTCACTCCTTCGAACCCTCTGCCAGACACGCACTCTACTCCCGCTGCCCGTCTCTAAGCAACAACAACATCCAGTGATGTCATATCCTTCCATCACACCCCTGTGCTTGATCGGCGAAAACTGGACAGATGACGGCCAGGCCCAAGCTTTTCCGCACACCCTCCTTCTCAGATTAGACAACGACGAGTACGACGAGGACAGAGTTGAGTCGCAGCCCCGATGGCAGGTGTGTGGGGGTGAGGAGAGAAGCATTCATGTTGAATGACTGTGTAAATACTTATATAACATGTACAGGAGAGGCAGCATGCTCTACTTAGGCTTAGCTAGTAGCTATTTTACCGCTCAATGACGATAATCATGCATTACCTTTAGGTTGAACAAAGCATCATATTTTTGTACAAAAGTTATTATGTCACTTTTTTGTAGGTACTGTAGGTGTCGTTGTGTATTTTAAACATATTTAAATAAACGTTACAGGGATTTCATCTTCTTAATAACACTTGTGTCACAATTTCTTCAGGACTATCAGGAGTACAAGAATAATGGGAAAACTTGATATGTTAGTGTGTGTGAGAGAGATGATTGACAGACAGATAAACACATAAAGGCAGACAGACAGACAGACAGAAATACCGGCGGGCGGGCGGGCAGACAGACAGACAGATACACTAACATACAGACAGACAGACAGACAGACAGACAGACAGACAGACAGACAGACAGACAGACAGACAGACAGACAGACAGTCCACATAGGTTCAGCTGGCTCAGTCCTGATTTAGCAACATCAGCCCTAGCACACACATCGCACGGGACATTAGATGATTCGGTTCCAGCTGCTCTCTGACATTGTGTGTGGGTGTGTGTAGGTGTGTGTGTGTGTGTGTGTGTAGGTGTGTGTGTAGATATGCAAATGTTAAGATGAATTAAGTGTGTGTTTCATGGAAAATAGGAGATGGATGAGGTGAAGTAGCCCAAGATGATATAAGCTTTAAAGGCCACTGTATCAACAGTGTTTTTAATGTAATAAGGACATTAAACATGACTGGTGACTTTACTGTGTAACCTTTGATTCATATAAAAATATATAATCAAATGTTCTGTTTCCACAATCATAAAGCTCTTACTGCTCCACCCATAAGACCATTCTTTATTAGAGTCATGAGTGTTCTCAGTTTTTGATTGGCTTCAGTAATGTAATTCAGATTTGACTGCTTAGAGTAATGCAATTTGAAGATATGATTGGTTTAACCAGTTATGTAACCAGCGTCTTCATGGGGATCTCTGTTTCAGACAAAATAGAACGATTGCAGATGTTGTTGAAGTGAGCACTGACCTTCTCACCTTAGTACATGAGTGATTCATTTGGTATTTTCTACCAGTCGCTCCAAACTCCTCAATAGCCCCTCACCTCACCATCTCTTGTCACCCTCACCTCACCATCTCCTGTCACCCTCACCTCACCATCTCCTGTCATCCTCACCTCACCATCTCCTGTCACCCTCACCTCACCATCTCCTGTCACCCTCACCATCTCTGTCACCCTCACCATCTCCTGTCACCCTCACCTCACCATCTCCTGTCACCCTCACCTCACCATCTCCTGTCACCCTCACCATCTCCTGTCACCCCTCACCTCACCATCTCCTGTCACCCCTCACCTCACCATCTCCTGTCACCCTCACCATCTCCTGTCACCCCCTCACCATCTCCTGTCACCCTCACCTCACCATCTCCTGTCACCCTCACCTCACCATCTCCTGTCACCCTCACCATCTCCTGTCACCCTCACCTCACCATCTCCTGTCACCCTCACCATCTCCTGTCACCCTCACCTCACCATCTCCTGTCACCCTCACCATCTCCTGTCACCCTCACCTCACCATCTCCAGTCACCCTCACCTCACCATCTCCAGTCACCCTCACCTCACCATCTCCTGTCACCCTCACCTCACCATCTCCAGTCCCCCTCACCTCACCATCTCCTGTCCCCCTCACCTCACCATCTCCTGTCACCCTCACCATCTCCTGTCACCCTCACCATCTCCTGCCCAATGTGGATGGTTTTACCTAGTCATGCAAACTAAGTGGCACTGGGCCTACATGTTCTCCTATCAGCCTACTATCAGTGCGGTAGCAAACCTGAGATCATGTTACATGAGTGCTGACAGCAGTCTGAAACAACATCACACCTAGTACAGTTATTATGCTAAAAGATTTAACGGAGGATGGCGGTAGTCTTCGACATGCCGAAATGTATTTCCTGCGTTCTAGATGGTAGAAAATGTACGTCGTCGTCCTCGCGCTACAGCAGTGATTTCTCTCTCTTTCCTGTAACAAAGCTCATGAATATTTCAGGCCGCTTTTCCATCCCCATTGTTTATTTATTGTAAAGCTGCAGTGAACAAACGGCATCCGTCCCAAAAAGGAAACAAGAAAAGCTCTCCAGAGACCCGGCCAGCGCAGCACCAGGAGAAGCGACCATCGGACTCTGCCAAACCCAACGCCGCGTGTTTGCAGATGACGCCACTCAGACACGGCTGACACATGACCCCGACGAGGACGGTTCTCATTGCCTCGCTGCGCCACGAGTCGCCACCGAAACCGTCGGAGGAGATTGGTTTTCGAAGTGTTGCGACGCGTTCTGTCGTTCTTGAACGTCCATCTGTCTATTTCGTCTCAGTCCTTCTGCCTGGTGCCTCAACTCCAACCCGCTTCCACTCCACTCCTCTCTCAGGCCGGTCCTAACCACTTACAGTAGCACTTACACTCACAGGCTCTATCAGCGCCCAGAGTGGAGACTGAAAGGTGTGGCGGAAAGGAGGCAGCAAGGGGAAGATAAATGTGGTGAAAGAGTGAGGGGGAGGGTTGGAGGCAGAGCTGGAGGGATAGGGGGGGTGAGAGGGTTACCGGAGCAACACGTTAGAGGAACAGGGGTCTGCAGAGCTGG